>WAAB01024779.1:3069-35155 GCA_013389865.1 Piaya cayana
TTACCCAAGTTCCAGCTTGGAGCAACGGATTCAATGTTTTAGCAAGGCGCAGCCAGCAGATAGCAGCATTGTTATATGCAATATAGCTTAAGTGAGGAGCAAGAGCCTGTGGATGAGAATCGAGGGCCAGGCTGGAGAAGAGAAGGCTCCAGGGAGACCTTAGAGCAGCTTCCAGGACTGAAAGGGGCTCCAGGAAAGCTGGGGAGGGGCTCTGGATCAGGGAGGGCAGGGAGAGGAGGAGGAGGAACGATTTGCAGTTGAAAGAGGGGAGATTGAGATGAGATCTTAGGGGGAGAAATGTTTTGCTGTGAGGGTGGGGAGGCCCTGGAACAGGTTGCCCAGAGCAGGGGTGGCTGCCCCATCCCTGGAGGGGTTCAAGGCCAGGTTGGATGGGGCTCAGAGCCCCTGATCCAGTGGAAAACTCATCCTATTGGCATTTGGGCAGCTCTTCCTGGTGCTAAATCAATGGAAAAAAGAAATGAACAGCCAGCAGACAGCAAAAGGAGTGACTTTTCTCTTACCTGAGATGTGCTGCTTTGCTGTGAAGGGCTTGTAGTACCACAGGGCAGGATTTTTTGCACCTGGGAGGGGGTTTTTTTTTATCATGGAAGGGAGGGGAGTTCCACAGGGGGACGTAATTTAGGACTTAATTAAAACTCTTTAGCTGTGATTGCTTTCAGCAGTGTTACATCCCTCTCGCAGCAGCGTTTTCTGCTGGTTCAGCTAAGAAGGTATTTCTGAAAAAAAAAAAAGTCTTTGGTTTCAATGCACAGAGGGGTTATGGGGCTGCTTGGGTGCGTGAAGGTGAGATGATGAACCAGGTCAAGAGAAGTTGCATCCACCTTGAACCGTGTTGTTGGATGTGGTTTAGAGATTGGTGGGAATGGTTGGACTGGATGACCCAGTGGGTCTGTTCCAACCTGGTGATTCTATGATTCTATGATGGGAAAGCAGGCGGCTGTTGGAATTTAGGATGGATTTAGCTTCTCGAAGGGGTCCAAAAGCAGCCGTGAGCCCGCAGTTCAGCACAGGATGGTGAGAGGAGGAGGAGGAGGAGGCTGCCCAGAAGAAGAGGCCGGCGAGGAAGGAATGCGAGGGGGTTGATAAGGAAAGAATAATAATAGCAACCTTTTCGGCTGAGCCTGCCTCTGTTTACACACAGGGAAAAAAACTTCCTGAGGTGGAAGCGCAGCCTTTTCCGCTGGCTCGGCCCCGGCCCCGCTCGGCCACCGCCGCTTGTGGCATTTCCCTCAATCTGGATGGTTTAGGGAAAGCTTTTGTTTGGCCCAAGCGGTTGGCTGGAACTTCATTGTCTCCGCTCGGCTGTAGGACGTACCCTGAGCTGTGAAAAACACACCTGACGTTTGATTAGATCTCCTGCTTCGGATACAGCGACGAGCGCTGATTAGATAAACCCTTGCCAACAAGAAATAAAAGCCAAGCCCAGCTCCCTCTCCTGCTCTGTGGTGCAAATCGAGCCCCTGGGAGAGCTTCCCCTGCGCTCCCCAGCGGCCACGGCTCTTGGGTGAGAAAATAATTTCATTTTCCTACATCTCATCCCCTTGCAGCCGGGCTGCGGAGGTCAGAGCACCCTGGACTACAACACAACCGGTGCTTTCTAGCCATGTTCAGCACCCGCTGTGCCTCTGCCTGTGAGCCCAGGAAAGATGGAAGGGTCGAGCATCCCGGAGAGGAGGAGGCTGGGTTGGTTGGTAAAGATACCCAACCCAAAACCTCCTACTTTCAGTGCAGCTCAAGCATCTCAACAAGAACAGGCGGTAAAGGACTGTTGAGCATCATCCTGTGAGTCCTTTGAGGCAGGAACCGAAGTTAATCATCGTGTAGTGCAGAGGGAGTGAGTCTTCATCTTCATCAGCATCTTCATACGCACCCACGCAAGCCCCTGCTGTCAGGTCAGACCCTGCAACCACCCCATGAGGCTGGAGTCTGGTTTATGGAGAAAAGGAGGCTGAGGGGAGACCTCATTGCTCTCTACAGCTACCTGAAAGGAGGTTGTGGAGAGGAGGGAGCTGGACTCTTCTCCCAAGGGACAGGATGAGAGGGAATGGCCTCAAGCTCCACCAGGGGAGATTTAGCCTAGAGATTAGGAGGAAGTTTTTTACAGAAAGGGTCATTGAGCATTGGAATATGCTACCCAGGAAGGTGGTTGATTCGCCTTCCCTGGAGGGGTTTAAGGGACGGGTGGATGAGGTCCTGGAGGACATGGTTTAGTGTTTGATGGGAATGGTTGGACTCGATGATCCGATGAGTCTCTTCCAACCTGGTGATTCTGTGATTCTACGATTCAATGATTTATCCAAGAAGGAGCCGGAGCATCTTAAACACCGGCCGATCAATCAAAGGAGGGTTAAAATAAAGTGATGTACGTCCCTTGTCCCGCAAACGTGTTTGTTGAAAAGGAAAATGCGTGCGGAGCGAGCCCCAGCCTTTAGTCATTGCTGGGAAGGAACCTCTCGGTGAGGCGTTGTCCTTTTATCAAGCTGGCACACGGTGCAGCCAGAGCCACGCGACCCGCTGGGATAAACACTCTCTTCTTCCAAGGACACAGTGAGAAACTGATTTTTAATACTCGATTTTTTTTCCAACTGGGGTTATTTACAGTGAGATTTGGGAGAAGCAGTTCAATAAACAAACAAACAAAGCCCGAAAGAGTTGAAACGGTGTGGAAACGATTCTTACACTCAAGAAACGGCCCCGGGTAATGTCGGATGTCGCTCTCGTTCCTTTAAGCACGGTACCAAAACCCAGTGCCTCCTCCTCGGGTGTGCAGCGCTGAGAAAAAGTTGCAATAAATTCACTTTGGAGTGGGTAGAGCAGCTTCAAGGGCTGTTTCACTTCGGGACACGGTTTAATAGGCACATTTGTGTTAATGGTTGGACTGGGAAGATCTCCCAGGTCTTTTCCGACATTAATGATTCCATGATTCTGTCCTTAGCTTGGACGTGGCCTTCACTGCTGGGGCCAGCAGGGGTTGTGGTCTGAGCCGCAGCCTTTCCTGCTGTTGCACCACCACCACCTCCCTTGGCTCCCTAAAACCAAGCTGCACTCGCCCAGGACTGAGCTCAAACCCTGCCCCTGGTAGCTGGCTGCAGTCGAGCCGCCGTAGCTCAGCCTCAACGATGCTGCTCACAGCACCACTCACCTTGGGAGCAGGATCAGTGACCCAAGGGAGGATCAAGGGAGGACTTGCTCCCGCTGTTGGGATTTTGGTGCTGGCCTTCTCTTACCACAGTGAAAATATTTAGAATCATAGAACAACCAGGCTGGAAGAGACCCACCGGATCACCGAGTCCAACCGTTCCCATCAAACAAGAAACCATGTGCCTCAGCACCTTGTCCACCTGTCTCACCAGTGCTGAGTCCAGAGGGAGAAGAACCTCCCTGGCCCTGCTGGTCACACCGTTTCTGATCCAAGCCAAGATGCCATTGGCCTTCTTGGCCCCCTGGGCCACTGCTGGTTCATGGTCAGTCGCTGTCAACCAACACCCCCAGGTCCTTCTCCTCCAGGCACTTTCCAGCCAGACTTCTCCCAGTCTGGAGCTGCTCAGGGTTGTTGTGCCCCAAGGGCAGGACCCACCATTTGGCCTTGTTAAACCTCATCCCATTGGTCTCAGCCCATGGATCCAGCCTGTTCATGGTTTTGCTGGTGTGGAGCGGAGAACATCTGTAGCAGAGCCAGGTTCCTAGCTAGAACTCATCTCCCTGGGAGCCTGTTGGCATCTTATATTCCTGAAGTCCTACCCTAGGCAGCAGCCCTGAGGTGGGACTCACCTACAGAGCCATCCACAGCCCCATGGAATGTTCTCCACCTCCCTCGGGTGCTGCCGTCAAACGCTGTCGCCAGTCCCTGCCGTGAAGAGGCTGGGGAAGGCTTTTACTCCAAACCAACTACCTGTGTTCAGGTAGGATTGAAAAACAACCGAGTCTGAGGTCTGTTCACATTTCAGCCTTCAATCCCACGTAGGAAGTTTGACACGGATCTTCAGCAAATTCTGCTGGAGTAGAAAACACTAAAAGGAGACCTAAAGCACAAGAAGGGGGATTACATGCCTGACGTCCTTAAAAGAGGAAGGAATCCTGCACTTAAACATAGAGATGAGATGAAAACCAACTCTGTTAAGCAAAATCATCTGAAACCTGAGAGGTTTTTGTCACTGAAATCCCAATTTAACTATTTTAATCAGCCTAACACACAAAAATTGTGGCTGTTTGGAGTCTGGCTCAAAGCTTCGGTAGCTTCCGTCTGCTTCAAAGCTGTTTGGGGCTAAGGGCACTTGCTTTTCTCATTATGTTCCCCTAACAACAAAAGCAGAGAACAGCTGGGAGAAAGTGTCTTGTGTGGTCGAGTAGGAGGAGGCAGAGAAGCAGGTCTGGGGCAGCTTCATGTGCTCTAGGCTGATTTTCAAAGTCCTTCACAGAAACGATAATAGAGAAGAAAAAGGTCTAAAAAATTCCCTAACCGTCCACGGAAAACACTCGCCCTCCCGGTTCTCTCTGCCCCCCTCTCGGTTGGTGCTGAGGACGCTCTTCTCTGCCCGGCTCACATCTCAGTGTCGGCGGGGCTGTGCTGCCGGCCTGAGTGGCCGTTCTGGGGGGACGCTTGCCCGGTGCCGTTCTCTTGGGTGCCGCCGTTGAGGTTCGGCTTCTCCTGCAGCTCGGCCTGCTCCTGGTGGGGCGTCATCAACATGGTGTTTCCCTGGCTGCCGTTATCCACGTAATAGGGGTCTTCAGCCTAAACAGGTACATAAATAACAGAGTTAGGGAAGGGAAAGGGCTGACAGCAACCGGCTTGGATTGTCGGCGGCGGCTTGGCCACCCGCCCGCGCTTCCTGGCCAGGAGGGACAAACAACTCCAGGCATGGGAACCTGCTCCCACCGGAGAGGAGGGGAACAGAGGGCCTGAACCGTGCCGCGGCGAGGAAAGAAAACCAGCCAGGAACTGCTCTTGTTTTTTTTTTTTTCTCCTGGAGCTGAAAAGAGAAGCCGTCAGGTTCTGTTGTTTTCTCACAACCAGGTTTTGGAGCCGGGTCTACAAAGCTGAGCCGTGACGAACCAGCACTGCTTTCTACTTTGGCCAAGAAAGAATCACCCCTGGAATGAAAGCTATGGAAATTCCTTCTTTTTCTTTCCCATTCCTTCTTGCTTTTAGCCTGTAAAGGCTCTCAACAAGGCGCTAGCAGAAAGACAGGGCTGTGCTCCAGCAAACTCCAAGCTGCCTGGCTCGCTAGGGCTGTCGCTGTGAGGAGCAGACGCCTCCGGAGGACCCAGAGCTGCCTCCTAACCCCATCACAATAACTCCCACGCCTCAAACCACGGCAGGTCTGATAGTCCTGGTGGAGATCACCAGCCCGTAGCAGATATGAGAGCGGGGAGGAAGGTGCAGCCCCACTCCTTGTTGGTATCCAGCGGCTCAGCAGGTTGATGAGCTGCCTGCCTGCCCTGTTATTCATTAATTCCTTGTCTCTTCTCCAGCCCGAGTGAGCTCAGCTCATGAGAACCGCTCCACCTTTTGCTGGACACGCCTCACGCAGAAGCTGGATTGATGCTAAATGCGTTTACATGAGCAGCTAGCAGCCACGTGCACTTGTTGATCTTCACTGGCTGCCAGCGTTCAGATGGCACCTGCAGGCAGAGGGGCTTGACAGCCAAGCTGCAGCCTCCCTGCTTCTGACACACACGCTTCACTTCCCATCTGCGCGTTTTGAGAGCAGCTTTTCTAGCAATCGTAGAATCATGGGATGGTTTGGGCTGAAAGGGGACCATGAAGGTCCAACCCACCTTGCGCAAGGACATGTTCAACCAGATCAGGTTGCACAGGGTCCCATCCAGCCTGACTTTGAAATGAAACAACCTCACGGCTTCCCAGGACACAACAGTCTGAGCACCCACGAGCAGCGATTTGGGAAAACCATAGACCATCCTCACTTTACAGAGGGCTCAGGTCCCTGGAAATCATTGGCGGGGCAGGGTCCTCAGTGGTCAGCCCGAAGGAAAGGGGAAAATGGAAATAGGAGAATTCTTTCTCTTTCCTTCTTGAAATATTTTATTACTATTGCTTGTTAAGTGAGGGGAGAAACAGCCTTTATTCCAGCAGCAGGACAAGACAGACAGGTAAATGCACCGAATGGAAAGTTAGGGTGTCACGTTTAATGACAAATTCATAAGGTTTCGGTGTCTCTGGAGGGGTCTCGCTGGCTGAGCTCTTACTGCTGAGCAAAACTAAGCGTTAGAGCTGGAGGTAGGAGTGAGAAAGGGCTGGATTTCCCATAGAAGCAATCAGGTAAGAGTTAATTTTAGAAGGCAAGAGAGGTTTCCCTTCACCCCATATGGCCTGGCCTCCCTGTCCGTGCTGACTCAGCCCTCGGTCACAAAGCCCCATGACCGTGGGACCCCCCGAGCTCCTCTCTAGGGGCTCTCCTGCCATCGATAAGCACTAACCAGCCTCTCTCCCGCGGGGCTCCAGCTCCGACGCTTCATCAGGTAGTATCCAGCCAGGCCCAGGAACGCCAGCAGGAGCCCAGACGTGACCAAGGCGATCAGGGTCTTCTGAGAAAAGTCCTGGTGGCTCCTCACGCGCCCCGCTTTGAGGGATTTTATTCCAAACTGGGGGAAAAAAAAAGCAAAAAAACACACTGAAGAGAGCCAGGAGTCTGACAAACACGTGCACCTGCTGAACAGGGACCAGGCCTCAAACAATGCTGCTCTTCACCTCCTCGTTAAAATTCACGTAAACAAAGCTGAGCTTTGTGCTTGCCCTAAGAGCTTTCACATACAATCATAGAAGAGTTTGGGTTTGAAGGGACCATAAAGATCATCCAGTGCCACCCCTGCCATGGAATCCGGGGCTCCAAGCCCCATCCAACCTGCCCTTGAACCCCTCCAGGGATGGGGCAGCCACCCCTGCTCTGGGCAGCCTGTTCCAGGGCCTCCCCACCCTCACAGCAAAACATTTCTTCTTAATTTCTTCCTAAGATCTCATCCTCTTGGTCTCACTTCCAGCCTCACATCTTCTGTGGCACAGGGACACCTTGGACCAGGATGCTCAGGCCCTGACATCTGGAGGCTGAGAGGACCAGCCACCTCGCATGCCCACGCTCAACAAATGCCTCTGGGATGGAGACAGGTTCACGCCTCAGCCCCCTGCCCCAGCCTTGGATTTCCTTTCTCTGACCACTTTTTTTTTCCAGCTGAATTTGCTCAAGGAATTTACCTTTTCCCAGTGAGCCTCCTGGAGCACGTCTGTGGCAGGATCTGCAAGGTTTAAAACAGAAAAAAGCTGTTTACTTAGAGGGTCGCGCTGCAGCTGCTGCCAGCATTGAAGAGCCTGGCTAGATGCTGAGCTCCTCTGGGGCTCTGGAGGCAACGTCACGATGACGTGGATCTAGCAAGAGCCCAGAAGAGCAGTAGGTGCAGAGAGAAGTCTCCTCCCAGGCTTGTGTCCCACAGCTTCTCCCCTCTTCCCCTGCCCATGTCGAGATCGTTATCCAGCGGCACCAGTGAGAGCCAAAGGAATGAGCTCAACTGACCTTTCTCTCCGACGAGGATGAGGAGCATGCAGTCACCGTCCACCTCCGACTTGGCGAGTTGGATCTTGCAGGGGGAGGGAACGCGGTGGGCGCTCTCCTCACAGATCGCACTCCACAAGTCTGACCCTTTCCTCTCTAAAAATTGTTTCTGCAAATATTCCAAAGGAAAAAAGAAAACATTGAACCATCCCGACCGCCTCATTCTCCATCCCAGCTGGCGCTGGGGCGTGTGTTCCCCCTTTGTGTTTTGGGGTTCTCTGTGCTGTGTAAAGCTCAGCAGAAGCAACCCTGAGCTGGGGGTCAGGCCATCACCTCCCTCTCCACTGGTGCTTTGAGCCCCAAAATCAACACCTAGAAAATGGAGAAACTTATTTCTTGTTTCTTAATGAGAATAAATAAGGGACAGGGGTTAGTGATTGGTGGGAATGGTTGGACTCGATGATCCGGTGGGTCTCTTCCAACCTGCTGATTCTATGATTCTATGATAAATTAAACAAAGATACCGTTAGCACCTCTTGCATTTAAACAAACCCAGATTTAGGATCTGAATTGCACAGCGAGTCTCACAAATTTTTAGACTGAAGCAGCTGCCTGAAGAGCCCTATTGTTTCAGAGTCCCAGGCAGGGGCTGGGAAAGGAGGGAAATAACAAAGAGGCATTGAGCCTTCCTGTTTAGGAAATGTCTTCAATGTTTTTGCTAGGTTGCTGATCAAAGGCCAGGCAAAAAAAAAAACCCAACTAATTTCTCGCATTTTAGAGCTGAGCAGACTCTTGGGTGGAAGAGGAAGAGGAGTGAGGAGCTGCAGCCTTTCCCTTCCGTGGGACAATTTCTATATCGGACAGGACAGGCTTTCTCCTTGGGTTTATTTTCAGCCACAGCCAGGCCTGGAGGCAGAGCCCGCGGTTGCTAAAAGGCATTGTCGGCTTCCCTAACATCCTCCCAGCTGGGAACATCACAGAATCATGGAACGGTTTGGGTCAGAAGGCACCTCCAAGCCCATCCAGTCCCACCACTGCCGTGAGCAGGGACCTCTCCGACTGGCTCAGGGGCTCCAAGCCCCATCCAACCTGGCCTTGAACCCCTCCAGGGATGGGGCAGACACCACAGCAGAGGGACAGAATCCCCTCCTCACCCAGCATCTGAGCTATACCCACCCCCCTAACACAGAGATCAGCTCCAGCTGAATCCCCCAGCCCAGGAGGTTCCCGTCAACCTGGGGCTGCAAAAGTGAAGAAAACCCTTCTCGCCTTGCAGCTTCGTGCAGAGCCAGGCAGCTCAGGGCTGGCCTCTCCTCGCCTTAGAACTGCCTCACTATTGTGCTCACATGGCCACATCCTCTTAGCGTAGAAAAATGCAGGAACTTATCCATGGGAGAATAACAAACAAATCATTTTCAGCTGTTTCTATAGTGCTCGGCTTGGGGCGCCAAAGGCCAAGATGGAACAAGAGCCCCAAGTGTGTATTTTCCTTTCTCTGCTGTGGAAAGAACTCATCGGAGTGTCAGAATTTCCCTTCGCAATTAGCGGCGCTGGGTGCCAGCGTATTGCTCACTTGCTCTGCGAAGGGCCAGCAGGAAAGCGAGAGGCGGCACGGTCCCTCCTATCTGCTCTCCTCTTAGACGCTCTTATCGGGTTCCCAGGGCTGGCGGCTGATGAGCCTGAGCTGTTTTTTTCCCCAATGGGTGAGGTGGAGGCACGGGGAAGGCCAGGTTGGATGGGGCTTTGAGCAGCCTGGGCTGGTGGGAGGTGTCCTTGCCCGTGTCAGGGGAGTTGGAACTGGATGATCCTTAAGGTCACTTCCAACCCAAACTATTCTGTGATTCTGTGAGAGCTCCAGAAAAATGCAGTTGGAAGCGGTGGGGGTTGGCATGGAGGGAGGGTTAAGAGTAGGATCAAATAGATAAGATATTCAATATGTTCGATATGCACATATTTATGCGTGTGCAGGTATGTAACGCGTGCACAAAGCATGGAAACCCTGTGTTGGAGCCCACTAGATGGCATCTGTGATCAGAATCCCTCACACCCGCAGGAGTTTCCATGGGAATTCTTGCTAAAGTCCAGTCCCTGTAAGCAGGAGCGAGGCTAAATGCCATTTAATCACCGGTTTGCAGAGAAAACCTGAGCAGGAGCTCGCTCCTCCTGAGTGGTGGCGGCATGACTGGCAGAAATAAAATTAATCATTACGATTTTATACCCAGGGCATTGCCAAACCTGCTGTCCCACCGGATCCAGCACCTGCCTTCTGCTGCAGGTTGTAACCCCTGCGTGAAAAAGGTTTCTTCCATCCCACCCATCAAAGTGTCTCAGGAGGCTCTTGTGGTGCTAAGAGTTTAGTGATTGGTGGGAATGGTTGGACTCGATGACCCGGTGGGTCTCTTCCAACCTGGTTATTCTATGATTCTATGAAATGCTTCATTTTTGGTGCATGAGGCCAGGGGCAGTCACGGAGAACCCGGGCTTCTCTTAGGAGTCAGCGCGGATGGAGACGCTGATCTAACCATGCCCCTTCGAACACCTTGTTTTCTTTCCTAGGGCATTTGGCAAGATTAAAAAAGGCAATTCCCTCCCCAACAGGGAAGAGGAAGAAGAAGAACAAAGGCAATTTCCCGTTAAATGTGGCGGGATGCACTTGGGAAGCTAAACCAACCCCTGAGCATGAAAAAAAAAGAGGTTTTACGCAACCAGGAGGCTGTATTTCTCCTGGGACTGCTGCGATTGTCCCTTTGGGGTCCTCCTGGGAGCGCTGCAATCATCCCAAACTTCTGCTAAATTGACTCAAGATATCCCTGTGCCCCTCAATGTGAGCTCCTACCCCAAACTGACCCCCCAGGCACAGTGGGTGACCAACCAGGCCCCTGCCCACGGTTGTTGACTGGCAGCCCCCTCCTCGGGAACACAACTCACGCAAGTGTTGGACTCGTTGAGCTGCAAGCAGATGGCTCCGGTGTCGTTCACTTCCTTGACGTTGTGGCACGTGATGGACTGGAAGGAAAAAAAAAAAAGCCACAGCGCCGCTATCAGTGACCTGCCTGGGATTTGGGAGGCAAGTCCAGCCTCCCTGTGGTCCCACAGCGCGTGATCCCGAGCTGCCGCCTCACCTTGGGGGTGTCTCTGCTCTTGTCCAGCGGCGTGGGGGTAACTGAGATAGGATGATGCCCCGAGGTGGCAGGAGAGCTCGTCAGAGTCACTGTTGACCCTGGAGTTTGTACCATCACCTTGGGTTGTGTCGCTGGGCTCCCGCTTGTGGAGACCCCTTGAGCCGTGGTGTTGGGCTCCGAGGGGGTGCCCAGCCGCATTGTGGGGTTGTGGCTGGGCTGCGAGCTCACCGACTCGTCGCTGAGCCCCGGCGAGGTGGGACTGGCTGCCCGGGACGTGGCCGCAGCTTCGGGTTTTGAAGAAATGCGATGAAAAGCACACGTGAAAAAGCTTAAATTCTCTAAAATCAGCGCGTGGCATCGCGATGACTGAAGTACGATATTGATTTGTCATAGGCAGCAGGACCAGAAGGTGTTATTGGCCATACCAGAAATGCGCATTAGCCTTGCTTTAGTCACCTAATTGTTAAACACGCTCCGTAATCTCTTTCCAATGGGCTAATTCCCAGACCTCCTCCCCTGCATCATCCTCATCTTCCCCCTTTCAACAAGTTGTAGAGATTTCAAACAGCATAAGAGAAAGGCACCGCGCCTCTGGGTAAGGATCCCTGCTTCAAAGCCCTTCAGAGCTTTGGCCTCTTATCAGAAAGGCTGATAGACCTCGTACAGGGGAGCAACTGTGGGTGAAGAGTAGGTTTGTGGAGATAAAAGATTAACGAGCATTTTGTCCCATCACCTCTTGGCTGGTTTGAAACAGATGGGTCTTGGCTGCCCATCTTGCACCCAGCACCGTTAAATTGCCTAAGAGGGATTTTTTTGGCACGATTAAAGCTTCCAACCTGACCATCAGGCTCTTTTTTTGAGAATGCAACCCCTTAAGTGGTTTCTTAGCTTGCGCACTGACTAAATCTGATTTTCACTGCAACTGCTACCAGGGATGGGAGGGAAGGCACTTACCGGACATCCGTGCAGTCGTCTGGGCACTGCTGGGGGCTGCGGGCTCGCCGGTGGCTGCTGCGCTGCTGGTGGCTTTGGTCACCGTGTCTGTGNTGTCCGTGGCTGCCAGCACTGAGTTGGTGGTTGAGGTCCCAGCAGCTTTGCCTGGAAGCACAGAAAGGCATTAGGGGTCCCTGCTCACCCCAAAGGGTCCCTATGGGCAAGGAGGTGGTAGATGGTTTCACAAATTCGCTTTATTCTTGCCCCAAAATTGGCATGGTGCCGCAGAATTTATATGGGAGAAGCTCAGAAATCGAGCATTTTGGCTGGGGGAGCCCCAGATTTTGGGGAGGTGCTGGAGAAGGACGTCCTGCCCCATCCTCGGGCTCACCGAGGCGGGCGCGAAGCTCTGCGCGAAACTGGATTTCAGAGCAGTTTGGGGTTGCAATCCTCGGAGGAAAGACGCAAGCCTTGGATGAGCTCTTTCCAGCGCCTCAGGAAAAACGAGTTGGATTTTGCAGTCGCAGGCACGAGCTCAAAGTAAACAGAAACATTCCCATTGGCTTGGGCTCAGCTCTGACTCATGAGCGAAAACATCTTTGGAGGTAAAGCAGAATGTTTGGAGAAGGGGCTGCTGTTCTGACTTAAAGTTTATATATTGCTTCCTGGTATGTTACAAAGATGACACTTCCAGCCTTTCCTTCTGCCATCAGTCAGTTAAACACATTTTTTTCCCCCATTTCTTAACCTTCCTCTATCCTTAAGCTCAACTTCCACTTCGAACAAACAGCTTCAGTCTCCACTCCGGGGCTGTTGCTGTTCAAGATTCTTATCCAGATGCTAAAGAGAAAAATCATCTAAAATACGTTGCTTCGGTTGTATTTCTGCCCAGGGGAGCCTGAGCTCCAAGAAAAATTACTTCATCCTTCCAAACAGCCCTTCAGGATGGAAGAAGCACTGACAGATCCTGATCAGCTGCCCGGTGGATCAGCCACCCACCGCCAGTTAACCGTGTATTTACGCGCTGCAATATCGGGCACCCCCGTATGGTCCTGGCAGGAGTTTTTCTGCACTGGGGTGTTTGTACTTTGCTGGATCAGGTCCAGAGAACCTGGATGATTTATGAGAAGCAAAGGCGGAGACCACCGCAGTTCTTTTTGGTAACGGGTGGTCACAGGCGGAGCTGCTTGGCTGTTCCTTCAGCTGATGGTTTAGTGTCTGATGGGAATGGTTGGACTCGACGATCCAGTGGGTCTTTTCCAACCTGATGATTCTATGCTGGGTGGTTGGACTGCACGGTGCTGAGGTGGGAGGGCAACCCACCCTTTCCTATCCCACCCCATTCCATCCGGTATCACCTCATTCTGCATCATCCCATCCCACAGCTGCCCCATCCTGTCTAATCCCATCCCATCCTAACCTGTCCTATTTCATCCCATCCAGCACCATCCGAACCTGTCCTACTTCATCCCATCTCATCCTAACCTGTCCCGTCCCATCCATTTTGATAGGAATGGTTGGACTCGATGATCTGGTGGGTCTCTTCCAACCTGGTTGTTCTATGATTCTATGATTCTATGATCCTATCCCACCCCATCCCATCCTGTCTAATCCCATTCCATCCCATCCAGTACCATCCTGACCTGTCCCATCTCATCTCATCCCTTCCCATCCCGTATCATCCTAACCCACCCTAACCTTTCCTATTTCATCCCATCCAGTACCATCTGAACCTTTCCTACTTCATCGCATCTCATCCTAACCTGTCCCGTCCCATCCGTTTTGACGGGAATGGTTGGACTTGATGATCCAGTGGGTCTCTTCCAACCTGGTTGTTCTATGATTCTATGATCCCACCCCATCCCATCCCATCCCATCCAGTACCATCCTGACCTGTCCCATTTCATCCCATTTCATCCCATTTCATCCCATCCCATCCCGGCTGCAGCTGCTCCGGGTGTGGGAACGCAGGGCCCCTGGCGAGGCCTCGCTGCAGGTGTCTGGATCTGGGATTTAAAGTCCTGGCACCGCTTTTATTTAAGGGAAAAAGTTTCTTCTCTCCGAGACAGTTCAGTTCCAACTGCTTAAGTCACCACGTATTTTCTGATGAATTTTCACAAATCAAAAGCAGGAGGCAGGACTGCCTGCCCAGAATCACAAGTAGCGCAACATTAAATCCGCGCTTGACCCACAGCTTCGTGTTCGCGTGGACGCTAGCAGGAAACTTTACATCACCAGAACAACGTAGAGCCCGGACTTGACCTCCCCAAGTGCCACAGCCACCCAAGCGCTTTGAACTATTCCAGATGCTTGTAAAGTACCAGAGGTATTTGTAATCAAAGGCTTTTCACCACCGAACATCGTGAATTGCAGCTCAGTGCAGTGTGTAAGGAGACTTGTCACATACTATTTCTTCTCCTTCTCGTTATTGCAGCGCACGGAGGCAGTTTTATCGAGAACGTGGCTCGGGGTTTTGAAACCTGAGGACTCGTGAGATAAATAATGATCCAGATGTGAGCTGGATAGAATCATAGAGCAGTCTGGGCTGGAGAGGGGCCTCAAAGCCCATCCAGTTCCCATGGGCAGGGACACCTCCCACTGCATCAGGGGCTCCAAGCCCCATCCAACCTGGCCTTGAACCCCTCCAGGGATGGGGCAGCCACCCCTGCTCTGGGCAACCTGCTCCAGGGCCTCCCCACCCTCAGAGCGAAGAAATTATTTTAATAACTGGGCTTAGGAAGTATCACAGCTCAAATTAAATTAAAAAAATAAAATCAACAATATAAATGTTAATGTAGTTGACTTGATGCGATGCTCATCCCTGAGCACTAAACCAGGACCACAGAAAGCAACAAGACTCAGAAAACAGAGGAAAAGTCTCCAGAATTCATGTCTTGCTCTGCTCGTAAAGATTCTCCATCTGTACCAGGTGGAAGGTGCAACCCCCGGGGGATTCCCAGGCAGTGACTGCACCTCATCAACTGATACTGGAACAGGATTTGTTTATCCTGGAGAAGAAGAGGCTGAGGGGAGACCTCATTGCTCTCTCCAACCACCTGAAAGGAGGTTGTGGTGAGGTGGGTGCTGGTCTCTTCTCCCACAGAACAACTGGTGGGATGAGAAGAAATTGCCTCAAGTTACGCCAGGAGAGGCTTAGATTGGATATTAGAGAAAATTTGGTTTTCAAAAGACTGATGAGATGTGGGAAGAGGCTGCCCAGACTTTTCATCCCTGGAGGGGTTCAGAAACCATGTAGAGGTGGCACTTTGGGACGCAGTTTAGTAAGGATGATGGGGTTGGGCTGATGGGTGGACTGGATGAGCTTAGAGGCCTTTTCCAACCTTAACAACTCTAAGACTTCATGATTCCATACCCGAACCTTGGGACTCTTTGCTGCCCAGGTGCCCCTCTCAGTGCTCTGGCACAGACACCCCGAGCTGAGGCAGCTTCTTCAACTCTTCTGTGTGTTTAACAAAGTGATTTTCCAGGCTCAGCCGGTGCGCCAGGAGGGAGCAGAGCACGGCAGGTGGGCTGGCATCACCGTAGCGCCGGTGCCAGCGGCTGCAGGGTAGGAGGGTGAAGAAACCAGGGGAGTAGAAACCAGGGAGAAACCCTGAAGCTGCATCCGGCACCAAGATCGTCCCGCAGCAGCTCCTCCGAGGGCTCCAGCCTGCATTACTCACGCCTTCCCAAGTTTTACTGCTCTCAGCCATGTGGCAGGAATTCAAGCGGGTGGAGCCCTCTTCCCTCTGGAAATATCTGATAAAAAGAGAAAAAAAAATCCTTTCCCTCCCCCTTTTTTCCTTCTCCCAGACAGGATACGAGTGTGGGGCTGCAGCCAGGGAGGGCATGCGGGGCAAGGGGCTGCAAGGAGGCCCCTGAGCTGCTCTGCCAACCCCCAGGTTGCTCCATCAAGGGTTTCTGTGAGCTTGGAAACTCTGGCACCAAGGTGCTGCCCTGGGGAGATGCTGCTTGGGAATCCAGCACCTTCCCAGGGACCCAGGTTCCTCCTGGCTCGAGCAGTCGCAGCCCTCTAAAGGACTTTAAACTCAAGTGGCACTGACTTCTACACCTCTTCTTCCTTCCCTTTTTTTCAGAGCTTTTCTATCTTGCAAAAGGAATGAAGGAGAGAACGGTTTAAAATGACAAGAGGGTTGTTTTAAAATCCAGCTCGTCAGAAATGAATAATAAAGACAGAAAAATTTAAGAAGAGAAGAGAAAATGGTTGTATTAGGTACAAACGGAAGATCTACACCCTTCGCCGTGTAAGTTTGGAGGCAAACACGCTCTCCACGTGGTTTCTCAACCCCCGATTTTCCTCGCAGCATCGCGCGCTCTGTGTGCAGAGCAGCCCCAGAGCATCAGCCCGCACCGGGGAGCAGGGGTGGGCACAAACCTCTCCCATGCTCCTTCCCAAGGACCACGCGAAGCCCAGAACTGAGTATTTCATGGATGATTCCCTCCCTGAGAGGCTGGACGAGGCTGCTCCTCGCTCTGGAGTCAGACAGCAATTAGTTGGTACCCAACCTCCATCCTCCCCACCACCACATCCACATGTGGAAGACCTAAACCCAACCCAGCGTGGTGCATTTTACAGGTGTAAAAAAACCCCAAAAATATGGGTTTAGCTGCACCTGTGCAGGAGGCGGGTGGATGTTGACTAATCCCCGCTGGGCAGTGCTGCCAGGAGAAAAAAACTGAGAAGCAAACTCCCAGAACGGGGATTTCCATTTGTTGCTGCACAATCAAAACCTTAGTTTTGTTCACTTGGACCCCCCTAGAGAGGTGAAGGGCGTGCAGAGCCCCAGGAGGAAGCTCCCTAGTTGTTCTCTGCTTGCACAGAACCTACCTCGAGCAGGACTAACCCCCCCTCCGATTCCTGGTGGGCACTAATAAAGCCTCATAATACCCCTCAGACCACAAAGAACAGGCTGTGCTGGCAAACCCCGTGACATTTCACACCATTGAACCCCCCCAATCCTCTATTTTTGTCTTTACAAAGGCAAAGCTTCTGCGTCGCTTTATCTTTCCAACACAGATTTCACATTTCAGGTGTGTTTTCTCACCCTCCCCAGCTCGCTCACCGCTCGCCGCTTCGGCCCTACCGGTCAGCCCTGAATTTTATTTCTGCTCGATAAAATTGGCTTTTATTCCTTCCCCTAATATCATCATTGACTGGAGGGTCGGGCGCGACACAGCGCGGGCGAGCACCAACCTGGCAGCAAAGCGAACGTGAAAGGAGCACCAGGAGGCAGGACAAAACCCAGCAGCTTCTTTCAATAGATCCGGGCGCTCACATTCATGCGAGCAAGGAAAAAAATCACATTTGGAGACATCCAGAGGTTCCTGGCCTCTGTCCCAGCACGCAGAGTGCTGCTTCACTCTTTTTTTTTTTTTATTATTCCTTTTTTTATTATTATTTTATGGCTGTTGGGTTTGCGACAAGACTGGTAATATTTCCCTAAAATATAACCCTTTAAAAAGAAAAACTCCGCAGTATTATTCACTTTTTTTTTTCTTCCCCTTGCATATGAATATTTGAAGCCCTGGAATAGGAGGCTTTAATCATTATGGGGAGTCATTTGATTTTTCAGAAACTGCTTCGTTCCTACCAGAAAACAGAAGTAAAGTGAATTTACACCAATGCAGCCTGAGGAGCAGCTCGGACTGTGGCTGCTCTGCTCCGCAGCTCCGCGGGGGCTGCGTTTATACCCTGGTGTTACCTGTAATAACACCTTGATTGTTCCCTTTTCCCAGCCAGCAGCACTTTCCACGTGCAGGACACGGCTGGGAATGTGTTGGCTGGGAAGCCTGAGGTCTAGGAAACATCCCTGCAGGGTTCTTGACCAAAACTTCATGAAGATGCATCCCCCCAGGCTGCTGCTGCACAAGTTAGAAGCTGCCCCCTGCCCTGCTGCTCCTCTCTGCCTCTAACCCTGCTTTTTGCCGCAGTCGATACTCACCAGACAGCTCCACAACGCAGAAGGCGACCCAGAAGAGCTGCCTCCACTCCATTCTCTCCAAGCTTCCCAAGAAGAGCGGCACTTACTCCTGCTCGCAGCTCCCACCGAAACTGGACGAGGTCTCCAGTCCCGCGGCAGCTCTCGAGCTCGTGCCGCCTGGTTTCAGTTCAAGCCTTTGAGATCACTGGCTGGTGGGGTGGGTTTCTCCTCAGGGGTTGTGCTTACGGTTCGAGGCGGCGAGGTGGAGTTTCTCCGACTCGATTTCGCTGCTTTATACAGTTCGTGGCGACCTCACTATCACTTAGGTAATTTTCTCCTCCCCACTTTCCTGCCAGCAGCTTCAAAACAAACCGAAGTGCAGCCCTCTCCTCAGCAGAGGATCCCAAAGCCTTGCTGGGCTTAACTCTTTCCTGCGAGCTGCTTGCTTTCCCGTTAGAGAGGAGGCAGGGATGCAACGTGCTCCAGCGGGAAGGGAGGGTTAGAGCGGAGCCTCCTGCCAAACTTCCCTCTAAGCAAAGTAAACACAGGCTGAGGGGAGCGGAGAAGTGGAGAAACCTCAGGTCCAGCTGCCGCACGCACGGTCCCACAGCTGCGCTTTGGGCAGGGCCGTGGAAAGGGGGGAAAACTCTGAGAACTGGCTCCAGAACCTGAAATTTTCCCAGCAAATTAAGGAAGGAACTCAAGGATGTGAAATCATCGCTGACCTGAAGAGAAGCGACTCCATTAGCTTCACTAAATTGACTCCAGTCGAACGGAGAGCGCGGATGAAACGGTTCAGAGAAGGTCCGGGGGAGAGGAAAACCCCTTGCCAAACACTTTCTGCGTGAAACCTGGAGAAGAGGGAGGACTCGAGAGTAATAAATAACTTCCTGAGGCTCATTTCCATTAATAACGCGTTATAGGAACATTAAGAACTGTATAGAAATACCGACTGCAGCTTTATTACCAGACTGAGCTTGACCAAGTGGAAACGGTTGCTTGTGGCTCTCCAGTGGCTGCAACACAGGCTCACGTGGAGCTGACTCTGGAGTTTGTGGGACAAGAGGATGCTCTGTGCAGGCAGCAACCGGAGCTGGGTGAATACAGCCTAGTGGGGCCTTAAGAGGCAGAAGCATCTCCACAATTACTGGTTTTAATTTGATCATTTGGGAAACTAAAGTCTAGTTAAGTCTGAACTCTTCCTTTTCTTTCACAGCTAAATGATGCGATGGCTAAAGGAGCAGGAAATCAAGGATGAAGCGGCCAGGAAAGCAGAGATGGAAAGGTTGATGATCATAGAACCATAGAATCATAGAATCATAGAACAACCAGGTTGGAAGAGACCCACCGGCTCATCAAGTCCAACCGTTCCTATCAAAATGATGAAGCATTTAAAAAGCGTGGGATTTTTTTCGTGGATGTCCCCATTACCCTTCTACAGTTCAATAAAAGGATTAAAACGCAGGAAAAAAAGAGATCGGGTACTATCCTGTATAAAGATATCCCCAAACAGCATTTCCAGTAGGAAAAAATTCCAGTAGATTTTTTTTTTTTAGCGTGGGGACAGGGGTTGGAGAAGCTGATGTTTAAAGGTCCCGTCTAACTCCAGCCGCTCTGCGATTCTATGGCAGGAAAAAAGTCTCTTGGAAGGAAACATCTGCAGCTGAGCACTGCGCTCCGACAGCTATATAAAGGTTTCTATTATGTTCGGTGATCTCTTACTGAGCGGCAGAGCCGCACAGCGCTGCTAGAGACCAAAATATCCTGGGAAATGTGATCTACATCGCGGTGCAAAACCCAAGCGTGGACACAGCCCGGGGGTCTCCAGCAGCTCCCACCAAACCATCTTCTCTTTTTCAAACCCTCACAGGTCAACGCGCGACTCAGTACGAGGTTTACGTGCGTATCAGCTTGAAAAATACAGTTGAAAAGATGCAATGGGAAGCATAGAGGGAGACAAAGGTCCTATTGAAATAACAGATTGGGTTTTTTCCCTTATGGAAGTGAGAATTTGGGTTGAATAACGCAACTAAAAATAAATAATAATAAAAAAAAAGTTGAAATGTCAAAGTCTCAGCTGCTGGGAAGAGAGGAGCCCTTCTGGAGGGGGCCAACACCCCGTCACGCTGAACAGCAGCCAGGAAAGCTGCTGGGCTGCCTCTGGGAGGAGAAGGCTCAGGACCACTCGTGCAGTGAAGACAAACAACTTAAAAATGCTTTAAAAACCCAGTTTTGGTACTAAAAATAAAGCAAAGTGTAGGAAAACACTGAGACAAAGCCACCTGTAGCAAACTCCTTGTGTGCAGGGAGCGCGAGATGATGCAGCCCTGGGGGGATCCCCCTTGCGCCCCCCAGCCCCTCCTCGGGGTTTCCTGCAATTCTCTTCCAGCGCTGCTCTGGGCTTCTGAATGAAAGGAACCAAGGGAATCATCCGGGTGTGTCGGCCGGCTCTATTTCACCTTTCGAAATCAGAGTAAAAATAGAGCGCTGGGCTAAAAATAGGGGCTGACCTGGTCTGCCGGGCACTGATCATGGGAAGCTGGTGGGTTTGGTTTCCAGTGGAAGTCGGATTGCGTTTACACGACATTTCTGGTGTCAGGGATGCAGATTTTCCCTTAATGCTTGTGCCCATCACACGCACTGGGAACTCGCTGTAGGACAGGGACTCAGCTAAGCCAACAGGTAAATCTGACACAACCTCAAACCTCGGCTGCCCAGGGAGGGGGTTGAGTCCCCTTTCCTGGAGGGGTTTAAGGTGCAGGTGGACGAGGTGCTGAGGGACATGGGTTAGTGATTGATGGGAATGGTTGGACTCAAAAGCAACTTCCAAATATTCCAAATATCCAGCTGTAACCAGGCTCTTTCCTTATTTCCATCTGCTTATCCGATGAGTGGAAGCCAACACCTTCTCTCATTGGTCCCTAGTTTAAAGCGACTCGACCTGTCGAATTATTTCCTCCTTTCAGAGCCCCAAAGAATTACAGTTAAATTTAAAAGACCAAAAGAAGAAACATGCGCTCGTATCACCTCCAAGCAGCCTGTATCAGCTGCGCGAGGTTAACGAGGGCTGGGCCGTTTTCAACTAAACACTTACAGGATCAAGTGTCCGCATTTCAAAGAGGACGGCGATGAAGGCTCGTTCGCGTAGACTGGGAACCTGTCCAAGTGTTTAGGGGGTGATTTAATTGAATCGTGGATGATGCAATAGGCATATGGCTGGGAAGTTATATGCCAGGAAACATGTTTTCTATAAGTATTTTAGCAGGCAGATGGCACACAATGGTTTGGGTGCAGTCATTTCCTCACCTCTAACAAGCTGCTATTTTGGACAGATGAAATAACTGGATTCCCACCACCCTCCCAAGACACCAGCGCCGCCGACCCAGAGGACGTGCAGCCTTAGAGGACTATTTCTCTGCAAAAAAAACATGAATAAATCAAGTCTTGCACTCACTTATCCATAACCATTCAAGAGTTTAAGTGTTTTAGTGTTTCCCAGTCAAATTGAAGCTTTACGCCAGGGAGAGGATGGAGCTTGGAACAACACAGCTAAACAACCTTGAGAGGAGGTTGTGGAGAGGAGGGAGCTGGGCTCTTCTCCCAAGGGACAGGGGACAGGACGAGAGGGAATGGCCTCAAGCTCCACCAGGGGAGGTTCAGGCTAGAGATTAGGAGAGTGTCCAGAGAAGAGCAACGAAACTGGTGAAGGGACTCGAGAACAGGCCTTATGAGGAGCGGCTGAGAGAGCTGGGGGTGTTTATCCTGGAGAAGAGGAGGCTGAGGGGAGACNCTCACTTTTACCTACAGCTTCAAACGAAGGTTTGCCCTCTCCTCCCTTCTTTGCAATCCCAAAGGAGAAGCCTCCTTCAGCAAGAAGATCTCACCTCCTCTGAGCTCTTAAATTTCCTTCCAAACTGAGTGCGCAGAACCTTTAATAACCACTATTTATGACCGAATGCCGCCTTTCCCCTCCACTATTTATCTAAGTGCTTCTATTCTTTTTCTAAGCCTCATTTAAATACAGTTCTCAGAATTAAAGACCACGTACATATATTTTTTTAACTTACCTCTTCATAACCCTCACAACTGCCTTTAGCGGGTACCTCGCTATTTATTACCCCCTCGCACAACCGTTGCTTCTTCATTTCTGCTCTGCAGAGCCGCTCCTTAGAGACAGAGCTGAGAAACCCCAAGAACATCAGACCTTCGCCCTGTAGATCATCTATTTTACTTAAAAAAAGCTCTTGAAAACCTTAAAAAATTGTAATAGGCCTGGCTGTCGCAGCTCCAGCACGCTGATAATAGGAGCGGTATATTAAAACAAATTGCTCAGTGTGATTATTCCGCTGCAATCAATATCTTCCAATAATAAAGCAAATATGAAGCACACACACGGTCGCGTCCACCCGAACCGCCTGATGAATGGGTCGCCGAGCAGTTTTATGCCTCAAACTTTAAGGTTGTTGCTTCAAACCTCATTGAGGCTGCGCTCATTTACTGCCTTCTGTCTGTCCAGCGCTTTGGAGGGTATTACTAGCTCTTTAATCTAGTTTTAAGGGGCAGGCTACCTTGTAAATCAAGTCGCTTAAGAGTTTTTCCATGAGACTGTTCCCCAGATGCATATTTTTTCCGCAGCGATACCAGAGGTTAAACGAGTCACAGAATCACAGAATCACAGTATCACCAGGTTGGAAGAGACCCATCGGATCATCGAGTCCAACCATTCCCACCAAACACTAACCNTAGTTGTAGAGAGCAATGAGGTCTCCTCTCAGCCTCCTCTTCTCCAGGATAAACACCCCCAGCTCTCTCAGCAGCTCCTCTTCTTCTCCAGCCCCTTCACCAGTTTCGTTGCTCTTCTCTGCACTCACTCCAGAGCCTCAACATCCTTCTTATGGTGAGGGGCCCAGAGTCAGAGGGAATCGCCTCGGAAAACCAGAGTGGGCAAACCCCAGATGCCTACAAAGAGCAGAAGCTTTTCAGAGCCGCAAGATTGGGAGGGTCTAAATGTGAAAAAAAAAGGAAACTCTGGCACAGAAGATGCTCAGGCAGAGCTGCCGGGGTGACCTGGAACGTCGCAAGACAGGAAACCACTCCAACCGCCCCAGCACGAGCGCTAAATAAAAACCTTTGTTGTCTTTGAGAGTAATTCCTCCCGGCTTTGTCACGGAAAGAATTCGATCCAAGGAGATGGTATCTCGACACCAGACAGAGACAGCGATGTCAATGCACTCCGCAGCTCCAGCCCATGGCGGATACCCCACGTGGGAAGAAGGGTTAGCGGCTCGGGAGCCACCCAGTTGCCTCAGAGAAGAAGACAAGCCAGCAGAGGTAATGAAACCCAGCTGAAACCCACTTTCGAGTAGAGCTTTTGTCAGTGTGAGAGGCCTGGCTCGCAGCAAAGCCATGATAACATCTCAGAAAGAGTAAATGAGCTAATTACCCACCTGTATGGGCTGTGGATCACGTCTATCTGCACCGAATAGAGTTGAACACACAGAAATGTGATTTCAGGCGGCTACTGTTGGTGCATCGGAGTGATAAGAGATCCTCAACAGCTGGGGGTTTGTTTTGTTTTTATGGAAATACGCACATTTATTTGAATACACAGAGAACGACAAGTGGCTGCAGAGATATCAGAGACCGAAGAGGAGAGGACAGTGCTGAACCAGCCATATTTCTGCTCCTATCCATCACCGATTCCGAACTGCATCAGAGCCTCATTATCCTGGCTGATTTCATTGACCGCTTTTCATCACCGAACCATCCGAAGCCCTTAACCGTAATAAAGAGCAGGACTGCAAACACCAATAAGAATCGTTAAAGCACAAGTCTCATAATTTAGTACAAAGATTAGCTTCTCCATCCCAATCTATTTCTCCCCTTTATGGATGTCATATGTACGTGGAAGCCGGATTCATGGCTTGGGCTTTACATCCATCACCAGGACTGCAGCAAGTCCATCTCGTTGATACGCCAGCACCCGAGATATACAAAATGTTTAATTAAAACTTTAATTCCAAATAAATGCTACCTTATTTATTCTAAATTCCCTCAGGGCGTGATGTGCATGTGGAGCAGCGGCACCTGCCTGAGCATCGTCTCTGCGGAGCGCTGGGACTGGGCCAGCAGCCGGGGAGCTTGGCAGGCAGAGGATGCGAGGATGCAGGGGCTGTGGAGCAGCTCAGAGTGGGAGAGTGGAGTGCGGAGCAACGCGGAGCAGCAGCGCTTCTCAGAGGGGCTGCTCTCTCCCACAGCCGCATCGCTAGGGTGGAGCATCTTCAGGGTACCACATGCCTTGGATAGAGCATCCTCAGGGTACCACGTCACTAAGATAGAGCATCCCTAAGTTAGAGCATCCCTCAGGTAGAGCATCCTCAGGGTACCACATCCCTAGGGTACCGCATCCCTAAGGTAGAACATCCTCAGGGTACCGCATCCCTAAGGTAGAGCATCCTTAAGGTACTGCATCCCTAAGGCAGAGCATCCTTAAGGTACTGCATCCCTAGGGTACCGCATCCCTAAGGTAGAGCATCCTCAGGGTACTGTATCCCTAGGGTACCGCATCCCTAAGGTAGAACATCCTCAGGGTACCACTTCCCTAAGGTAGAGCATCCTCAGGGTACTGCATCCCTAGGGTACCGCATCCCTAGGGTACCACATCCCTAAGGTAGAGCATCCTCAGGGTACCTTATCCCTAGGGTACCACATCCCTAAGGTAGAGCATCCTCAGGGTACCGTATCCCTAGGGTACCACACCCCTAGGTTAAAGCATCCCTACCGTGACACAGCCACAGATGGGAGTAGCCGCTCTCTGAAGGTGCAAGAGGTTATGGGTGAAGCAACACTGCCCAGGATTAAGGGGTAAAAAGGTCTGCATTGCCTTTATTCACAGGGAGAGCGGCCCTCCACGTGTAATTTATGTTATTTAAATAAGCCCAGCCTAGAAACTGTGGGGGCGTTTCTCGCAGAGAAACCCAAACTGTAATTAGGAAAGAAAGGAATGGCTTGTTCTCTGAGTAAATATCAGGGTAGCGCCAGGTGCTGCTGAAGCATCCGCTGAGATGTAAAACTCATCAGCGGCAGCAGGAAAAAAAAAAAGGCATCTTTAAAAGCACCAGGGGAAAAGGACTGGAAAGGGCTCTCATCTCCACCCCGGCAATTGCTGATAATAAAGCGCTGCTGTTTTCCACCTGGGAAATGAGGTCCCAGAGGTAGGAGCCTTTGCATTTTTCAAAGGCGGGTTTGTTCAAGCACACAGGCAGGAGCATCCTCAGTCATTACCGACTCCCATTGCCCCTCTGCGCTGGGAACTCCACCGGCGCGCAGCCACGATATCCTTGCTTTTTGATTTTTAAAGGCGCGTCCGCGCCCTAAGAGCCACAAACACAATGAGATAGAAATCTAAAGAGCCACATCTCCTGAAGGGAAGGAGGCAACAGCAAAACTGTTTCAACTTTGGGGCCAGATGACCTGAAAAAAAAAAAAATAAATGACAGGGCTCTGCTCGGAGTGAAGAGCACGCGGCTGAATTCAGACGGCGCTTATTTATTGATGTGTTTGTACAATAGGAGTGGCTGGGAAGGCTGCAGGCTCGCAGGTACCTTCTGATGGCACATAACAAGCGCAGACAACACAGACCCGGGGTGAATAATAGAACAAAAAGCTTCCAGGATGGCTGCGAATCAAAGCGCATAAGCAATCAGCCGCTATCCAGTTAAAACCTCCCGGGAAGGGGAGCGAGGGGCATCTCACCAGCCTGGATCTTGCTGTGAAGGAGGCGGGTATCACAGGACGGTTCCATTAAAATATAAACATCTGACAGCGTTAGCGTTTGAAATTATAGTGTTGTTTTACGTTGCAAATTACAGTGTGTCTCCGCTAATGCTATTGATAAGGTCCAACTGAAATAAGGGATCCAAATGGTGGGAACAAGCCCAAGCCCATATTCTCAGTGCTGTGATGATCCTGGGGAGGGGGAGGAATCTATTTATGAGGTGATAAAGGCTGCATTTTTAATAGAAAACCTGCGGATCCATTGAGGGGGGGGAGTAAGTAGAGCTGGGAGACGTGCAGCAATGGGAACTGGGGATGAGGGTCAGCGCACGGGCACCTGCGGATGCACAAGGGTGACCAGCAAGGTCATGAGGTGGCCAACTCTTCGCTCTAAAAGGAGTTGTGTTTTCCTCTGTTATCCCACACAGGAGGAAAACTGGAACAGAATCGTAGAATCATAGAATCACCAGGTTGGAAGAGACCCACCGGATCATTGAGTCCAACCATTCCCATCAATCTCTAACCCATGTACCTCAGCACCTCGTCCACCTGCCCCTTAAACCCCTCCAGGGAAGGGGACTCAACCCCCTCCCTGGGCAGCCTCTGACACTGCCCAATCACCCTTTCTGTGCAAAATTTTTAGCTTATGTCAATCTGAGCCTCTCCTGGTGGAGCTTGAGGCCATTCCCTCTCGTCCTGTCCCATGTCCCTTGGGAGAAGAGCCCAGCTCCTTCCTCTCCACAATCTCCTCTCAGGTAGTTGCAGAGAGCAATGAGCTCTCCCCTCAGCCTGATCTTCAGGTGCAGCTTTCAGCGCTGCTCAATGTGACTTTGGGGAGAGCAGTCGCAGGACTGCAGGCTCAGGATGCGGAATACTACAGTGACTGGGGTTTTCTTCCATCTCCAAGAGCCTTTCCTCTGACCTTTTGGGACGCAGCCCCCCTCTCAGCCGCATTTGTAATCTTCGGGAGAGCCGCAGTGATGAGAAGTGACGCTGCATCATTTAGCTAAAGCGGCCCGGTGACACGGGGCACAGGATCGATGCGGGGAGGCTGAGGCTCCATTACTTACAAGAAGTGCTTCAGAGAGTGCTTTGGAAAGGCGAGCCCTCTCCTGGGACCTCTCCTAGAAGGTTTCAGATTAATTGTTACAGGTTTTGTTGGTTGGTTTTTAGGGAAGAAAGAAGATTTGTTTGCTTTCCCCCCCCTGCCCCTGGAGCCTCACCATCATCTTTTCTCATTAGGAGGGTGACGCAAGGTCAATGAAGTCCCCTGTCTGAGCGAGATTCCTCCGTAATTGGTGAGGGAAACTTCCAGAGCTGCAACATTTGAAGTACTTTCCCCAGGAAACTATGGAAAACACAATCACCTCCCTCCTCTGCTTCTTTATTAAATGCGAAAGCTTTATAACAACTACCAGGGCTTCAGACACAACTTAGAATCACAGAATCACCAGGTTGGAAGAGACCCACCGGATCATCGAGTCCAACCATTCCCATCAATCACAACTCGTGGCTATGACGTCCTCCAGGCTCATACTTGCTGGCTTAACAGCCTCTCCTGGTGCTTTGCTGAGCTTCATCACCTTCATCATCCTTCCTATCCTGAGGACAGGTCAAGGGCTGCCTTCCCCCCCTTCCCCCAACCCCCCGCCCATCCTCCTTGCCACCTTTCTCTCAGGTTTTTGGTTTTCTTAATTATTTCAGAATCTGGAGCATATAATCTGTCGCCTAATCCAGTGGAACAAATTAAACATCACGTTTTCAAACCCTCCTGATAAAGCAGACGGTATCGCGAGCCCGCAAATCTCCTCCCAGCTTCAATGCCTCTAAACGTTGACAGATTATCCATTAACGGGCAGATTAATCCTGAACAGTAAAAACAGTGGGAAGGAAAATACACGCTTTTGTATCCATAACAGGGAAAATGAACATGCTAATAAGTACAACTCACGGGAGAGGTGCGGTTACATCCGTTACGAGCACACGGAGCAACTGCATGGCCCAGAAGCACGGGAAGATGCTCACAGCTGCCAAGGACAAGGCGATGGCTCCTCCAGCTGCCCGGTGCCGGTCCTGAACAGGACTGGGAACAGAAAAATAACTCGGTGATGCCTGGGATGATGTTGGATTCTGCTTCCCAGACAAAGTTATTATTATTCACAGAATCATGGAATGGTTTGGGTTGGAAAAGACCTCAAAGCCCATCCAGTTCCACCCCTGCCATGGGCAGGGACACCTCCCACTGGATCAGGGGCTCCAAGCCCCATCCAACCTGGCCTTGAACCCCTCCAGGGATGGGGCAGCCACCACTGCTCTGGGCAACCTGCTCCAGGGCCTCCCCACCCTCATCGTGAAGAATTTCTTCATAGTCCAATCTAAATCTTTCCCTTTCCAATTTAAAGCCATTCCCCCTCATCCTATCACTCCCTGCCCTTGCAAGAACCCCCTCTCCAGCTTTCCTAGAGCCCCTTTCAGCCCTGGAGGCTGCTCTGAGGTCTCCCCCAAGCCTTCTCCAGGCCGAACAACCTCAACTCTCTCAACTTGGTCTCATACAGGAGTCAGTTTCTACTTCCCAAACAGACCAACTTATTGTTAGTATTTCTCTCTCTTCCTTTTCATTTCTCGTAGGGCTGGAGCGGGATGCAACCTTCTTGCAGAGCCTCCTTCCTAACAAGACCTATTTTATCGATGTCCATCTCCTCTTCTCCATCCTCAGCAGCAAGTGCTGCTTCTCTGGCCATCGCACAGCCAAGTCGAGGAGTTTTTGGTCCTCTGTGATGCAAGCGGCGGCCCCCGCCAGCCGTGTCCCCTTCTCAATGCCGTCCCCTCCCCTCCCCGCGGCTGATTTGCTTGGCAGGTGTGAAATATTAATTGCCTCACATGGGAGCTTGGCTGGCTGTCTGTCGCGTTTGACTGAAATATCATTCTCCGCCGCAAATATAATTACTGGGGGTCTGGGTTTTAAAAATAGCCTCTCGCCTGTCTGTTAATTAGGAGCCGTGCTTTGCTACACAACGAGATATTTTGGTTAATTATAGAAGAGAAAAGGACAAATTTGTCACATCTTTTGTTTTCGTTCCACTGTGTCTCCCGGTGACAGCAGTGCCGAGCCGTGATGGATGCTCAGCCGACAGCACCAGATGCTCCCTCCCAAACCGCGGAGGGGGTCAGCGCTGGCTGGGATCTCGGCGCTGGGGAGGGGGCTGCTCCCCTTCCTTAAACAAAGGAAAGAAAACGACAGTCAAACCCCAGATCTGCGCTCAAACGCTCCCAAATCGAACGTTTTCAGGGCTCGCGGATTCGAAGCACGGAGATTTTCCTATGGAATCGGCCAAAAGTGCTGACTCGAGGTGGTTTGGATGCACCAGAGAGGAGCAGAAGTGGATCTGGGGTTCTGGTCCACAGCAAGTTGACCATGAGCCAGCAGTGGCCAAGAGGGCCACCGAGTCCTAGGGGCATCCAGCAGGGCATCGAGGGAGGGGATTGTCCTCATCTCGAGCTCTGTGGCCACAGGATAAAAGGATGTGAAGCTACTGGAGAGCGTCTAGAAGAGCTGGTGAAGGGTTTAGAGGAGAAGCCACATGAGGAGCAGCTGAAGTCCCTGGGATCTGTTCAGCCTGGAGGAGAGGAGACTGAACAGAGACCTCATAGTGCTCTGCAGCTTCCTAGAGGAGCTGGCACTGACCAACAGGACTCAAGGGAATGGCAGGAAGATGTGCAGGGAAGGGTTAGAATCAGAGAATCACAGAATAACCAGGTTGGAAGAGACCCACTGGATCATCGAGTCCAATCATTCCCATCAATGGTTAAGTTGGATGTCAGGAAAAGTTTCTTCACCCAGAGCCCTGGAGCAACTCCCAGGGGAGCAGCTCCTTCCAGCTCAAACCATTCTACAAAATATAATATTTAGTTCTGTATGTACAAAAGCTCTCGGCAACACTTTGCGCTGAGATGCATCGACGGAACATTCTGTAATTATTTATGTGATCATCCAGCGTGTCAAAGAACCCACGATAACAGCTCATATTGATGTATTAACCAGGCATAATAATTATTCCAGCAATATTGAATGCTGTTCTGTCACGGAATCATTTCACATATATATATATATATATATATATGAAGTGAGCTTTCAGAAATAGCCCCGTAACTCAAGATGCGGCGGAATTAACGGCACAAAAATTCCGGATCCTTTTTCCTGAAGACAGACAGAACTTTGTGTATGGATGTAAGGAAGCCTCATCCATCAATAGAAGAAGAAATAATAGAAGAAGGGGAGAAAAAAAATTAGTATTTCTTTAACTTAGAAGAGCGATGCAAGGATTACACTGCTCCAGAAACTTAGATTCATAGAATCATAGAATCACCAGGTTGGAAAAGACCCATCGGATCATCAAGTCCAACTGTTCCTATCAAACNAATCCTTGTAAATTATTGAAACCGTAACTCATTATAATGGGAGAAGAGAGCCTTTATTTTCAGTAGGCGACACGGGAGCAGAGGAGTAGTGGGATAATGATGCTCAGGCAGAACAATTATTTCATTGTGATAGAAAAGCATGAAGTTTATCACTTTGATTACCACCCTGACTTTTTTTTTTTTTTTTTTTCAACCGGTTTAAAGGCCGATAAATCACGAGGGTTTCTGATGCTCCATCTCTGCTGCTGGAGCCGCTCCCTGCTCAGCCACAGGGAGGGTGCTTGGTGCTCCATCACGTTCCTGCGCCCTCAGACCTGCATCAGCTTCTGCCTGAAGCTCTGGATTTGCAGCAGCCCCTGCTCCTCATTTCGCAACCCAGAGCTTTGACACAGAAGAGCTGAGCTTGGACTAAAGGCGAGGTCAGGATTTACGAGGGTCCCACCCTTGGAGATGGCCAAGCTTAGGGTGTGATGCTGTTGAGAATGATCAAAACCAGCTGCTAAAGCAGAGCACAAAGAGAAAATTAGATGTTTTTCTTGGTTGTTGGGGAAAAAAAGACAAGAAAACCCCTGCAGCAGGCACAGCCCTTTGAGGAGAACATGTTTTTAGAGGCACCTGGTGAAACGATCATCACCCACGAAGCAGGAGAGCTTCTCCTGGAAAGGGCTTCAAGCCCTGAGCAGGCAGATGGTCGCAACCTCCCGCTGCTCCTGCCCCACTGCTGCTTGCACCAGCGTTTCTGCTCTCCTCTGGGTACATTTGCGTGACTCTTGGCCCATAGAACATGTCAGTGTGATGAGCTGTGTGAGAGCGACATAACTTTTATCAAGGGGGAAATTTAAGCCTTAAGTGCCTTTAAAATGCTGGTGTCGCTCACCGTGCGCGCTACCTCTTTTTTTTGAATATTACACCCATTATGTGTAATTCTTTTTTCCTCTCGGAGAAATATTAGCATGCGCTTTTCTCCTCATCAATCACTTCTGACCTTTGAATCATCAGCTGTCTTGAAGAGAGTCACATTTATCCTGACTGCTGTGCCTCCCACAGCCTTCGCCACCAACCCCGATGGAAATAGGATTCGAGCTGGAAATGGGATTCTCTTACGGCACGGTCCCTCCAGGGAATTTGGGCTCTTTCCAACTCAATATGAGGCTCCTGTCACTCACTGGAGAGGAGCAACCATCACCCCAGTGGAGCTGGGATGAACAAACCCTGGTTTCTTGCTCAATCACATGTTATCCCATCCCTTTCACAAGCTTCTCCGCAGCAGCGAGTGGTCCTCGCGGAGTCCTGGCTCTCGTCCTGAGCTCTGGAGAGGCTCCTACCCCATCTGGAGTGGGGGCATCTCTAACAGAATCATAAAATAACCAGGTTGGAAGAGACCCATGGGATCGAGTCCAACCATTCCCATCAATCTCTAACCCATGTCCCTCAGCACCTCATCCACCTGTCCCTTTAAACCCCTCCAGGGAAGGTGAAACAGCTCTCAAACATTCCCATCGAGGCTGCTTCTTGGAGGCTCCCTGCCCAGCTCCTCATCTTGCGAAGTGTTAGGATGCAGAACATCTCAGCGGCTCATAGGACGGATCCAAAGCCTCTAGAGCATTTTGGGGCAGGGACCACGCACAGACCCTTTAAGCTGGGTGCTGAGTTTCTAAGGTCGCACTTCTTTTTCCATTTCTTTTTCGAGCGAGGCAATAGCTCTGGAGCTCAGAAGCAGAAAAAGAAAGAGCCATGGCCCAGCTGGCATCACAAACAGGAAAGGCTGTTCAGGTGCTTTTAAAGCCCATTTAAAATCCAGTCCTTTTATAACCCGGTGCCTCTAAATATAGATTGGATTCATGGATACGATGATCCAGTGGGTCTCTTCCAACCTGGTTATTCTTTGATTTGCCTTGCTACGGAGCTACAAATCAGCATCCTTGCTAAGACGGGACCTCTCGGGTAATTAGTCAGGCCAGAGCCCTTGTTCTCCAGCTCATCACTGACATCTTAACTGGAGAGAAAGGATTGCTTTTCATTTTCTGTGTGCACGGGGTCAGAAACCCATCCAAGGCATGAACGGTGAAAAGCTGAACCAGATGAGATGCAGAAAAATACTTTACAAGTGAAGGTCCAAGTTCACTCCCACCTAGTGATAGTCCCGTACAATCTGCTCTCGCCTCGTGTCCCTCTGATCCCTCCAAATCCAGCACTTCCCTTCTACCCCAGCTGGGAACTGAGCTGCTGGAGCTGTGCATCCTGAGAAAAATTATAAAAAAGAGCTGGAAAAGCCACTAGATGGCAGGAAAACCGCCTGGAGCTCGAGCATCACCTCCTGCAGCCTCTCACCTCTTCTGCTCTGCTTTCCTCCAGCTTCTCCTCCACT
>WAAB01024780.1:0-10454 GCA_013389865.1 Piaya cayana
AAACCATCCTATGATTCCATGAACTGTAAGGAAATTATCCTGCATTTTACAGTTACCTGAGAGTAATTTGTATTTTCTTGCTTCCCCAATGTAAACTGCTGGATAAAGAAATTTCTGCTCCACGTGGATAGATGGGGCTGGTCACTCCACATATAATGTATATACATCTATTTAACACTGCCCATATTTAAGCTACATCGAGCTTTGCAAATATACTGAAGTATCACACATAAAAAAAAGGATTCTCATTGTCTGTCAGGTTACAAACAGGAAAATAGAGCTCTTAAATGGGTGGTTGCTTGAACACTTGGAAGGATTATTGTCCATAGTGCAATAACTCCTCAAACCCTGCTTTTTAACTTTATATCTTAAATCAAGACTGGCTAGATAATTCTATAAAATTAATATTTATCACTGACAGTGGGATATAACAGGAATTTTAGAAAAAACAGAAAATTATTTTATTTCCACTTTCTAATGAATGTAATGCAAGATTTACATAGCTTATAAGCCTACCTCGAAATCTTAGCTACTTCACTTTTTGCTAAACATTGTAAATATCACACACGGGACTGCAAATTCTACTGGCATAAGCAATATAAGTTATCAACACCAGCACTGCAAAGAACCAAGTGAACACAACAGCATACTTAAAGCACAGTTTTCCTTCTGCATGTCAACCACAAAAGCATTCTGCTGCTAAAAAGGTCCTCGGATTTAGATCGAGAGGGTGACCAAAATATTTGTGCTAGGGCTTCCAAAAGTGAGTGGGGCCACATCGATGCCATGATATATGTCTTTTTGTTTCCCTAGTGATGCAAGACAGCTCAGGGAGCTGTCTGCTGTCTCTTCCCAAAGGAAAGCTGATTTATGATTAGATCTCCTGACATCACAGGACAGTAAGGATTTCTGTAGTGGAGGTTGTGGTAAACTTTCATTTGAATACCACTCAGAGAATCAACAACAATTCCCATCTCTGGAGAAGTTCCTGCATAGTGAATGCTGGGTTTAGCCAGCAAAATGAAAGCATTCATAAAACAAACTGATTTGACTAGTATTTATGGTTTTTGAGGAGCCATCACATTGAGAATATTAATTTTGATTCACAGTGAAAGACACAGTTATCACTGACTCTAGAGATCTTATTCCTGCTGAGCCAGACAACTCATAAAAATTTTGGACAATTCAACTCATTTTTTTCTTCCCTTCCTCCTTTAATTTTCTTTTCCTTTAATTTTACCATTCATGTCTAAGGGGTGAAACTCCTCGCTCAGCTTCTACTATTGTGTCTCTTGAAGCCTACCTTTCCCATTTATTTGACTAACATTTGTTCTCCCCAATCCAGCAGTGTCAGACATCTTTATTAAATAAGTTATATTAATAAAGCTGTCAAACTGCTGGAAGGTGAGTAATTCCTATGTTAATAAAATCTAGTAAAAGCATGCCTTCGATTTCGGCTTCATATTTTTAAATTCTATTTTGTAACAACAAATAAAGCACCTAAGCTTTATTTTTGCAATTATTTTTAAATTTCTGTGATGGATAAAGGCAATACTATTCGCCAGAAACACCAGAAAATTAGATGAAAGCAAGACACGTGGAATTAACAGACATCAAATTGTCCCTTGTGATGATGGATGGCTCTAAGTTTCCCTCATCAGAGAAGTTTGCTTAAAATCAAAATAATTTTGATTAGTTAAGGATAAATGCTACATGGAGAACAGATTAAGGATGAAAACTAACAGTGAAAACATAAGCTAGCACAAATAAAAATGGATTAACAATCTAAGTGCAAAGATTTTTTTTCATCCTTTTTCTGCTCACAATGTTATTCATGCCCCTAAGCAACTCAGTCTTTTTTTCTTATGCACTTAGTCTGTGAAATGGGCATGAACCAACAGAATTTATCCCAATGGTATAATATGAGTTAGAGGAAGGCAAAAAATAACAAACCTCAAACATCTCAATTATTTAAACAGGATTTAGTACATCAATATGACATACATGATCTTAGTTTTTGTTCTCTTCAGGAAAAAAAACCCTATTAATTACTTAAAATGTATACGTTTATCAGTCTTAAGCATTCAACTGAGTCTTTGTCTTCTTCCATTTTATATCATTTTTAGCTACATAAAAGTTAAAGTAGATGCATTTCAAGTTGTTTTCCCCAGACTTTAAATCTTGGGTAACTCTCCTAATTTACCACCTTTCACCACAAATTAACATGCACATCAAGACAAATTCATTATCGTTTAGAGGCCTGTTAAAAACACGAAAAAAAAGATTGCACCTCTAAGTGCCCTGGTTAATAAATCCACCACTGAATAATTTTATAGTTCATAATAATCAGTTGGCTTTTCTTCCTTTCTAATCAAAAACGCTCTAAAAGTAAAATTTGCATTCTAAGTAAATAATCGCTCATTGTTGGAAAGTACCACGACACTTGTTTTCTGAAGGTAGGGATTATGTCTTGATAAAATTAATATTAAACACTATTAAATAAATAGAACTGTCATATGAATGTGGTTTGGTGCTTTTAAGTACGCTACTTTAGAGTCCTACAGGTCAAAAGTTACTCTTAACACATAACAATCCTCATTTAGAGAAAAAAAATCATCTGCATCTTACAGATTTATATAGATGTTCCATTAGTAATACATTTCAAATGTTTGCACACTGCCTAGGAGAATAACAAAATACATTATTCTGGAACAAATGAAAGGATGCTTAGCATACGATTGTCCTGCTGATATGAAATTTCACTTCACATTTATGAAATGACAGTCGCTTTATATGCAACCCCAGTGCTGAATCATAAACAGAACATTCCAGGACATGAAAAATAAGCAGTGGCCAAACAGTCACAAAATCATTGTGAGCAAACATTAATAATGACATAATGAAAACTGTTAACATTAAAATGGCTGCTTTTTACAGGAAACTCGGATACACCATGGCTATTAATTATTAAGGGTTAAAAAACCAAACAAAACCCCCAAAATTCCAGCATTCTCACTATAGACCCTAGCAGTTTTGAAGTAGTTAAGCTGAGTTCAGTCAGAGACACAAAAAATACAGATTGGGCTGGGGTTGTGTGTGTGAAATCAGATGGGGAACAATGATACCAGAGGAATAATTCAAAAAACACAGAAGCCCTTGCAAACAGTGCCTGGCGAGTTCAGCATTACCTAAGCTTGAGAAGAGCACCACTCACTAACTCTGCCTCCAGTAAACTCGGGTACCTTGGTGAGTTTTTTGGGTCTCAGCACACAGTAATTTAGAGCTGAAGTTCTGTAAACAACATCTTTATACATATTCCTCAGAAATTACTTTTCTATGGGTGGAAAAAACACCATTTGTCCACCGACCAGTACAATCTTCCACTCCCAACAGCGCACACATAAAATGAATGTTTATGTTGCTTATCACTACTTTTTTTATGACTGTATTTTTAAAATGGGCTTGGAAAATTAAACAGTGAAACCTAAACTCCATAAAGGGTGCCAGATGATCACAAGAATGCTTATCCTGCTAGAGAACGAGATGCTCCCAGATAGTAGTCTTTTCAAAATACACTGAACATTTGAGGCTGATAGAACACTGACAAAATACTGACATAAAAATACATACAGCACTTCAATTAATCATTGTTTTGTGATGCTTTCTTTTATTTAAGCTATTGTACCTTTTCCAGTCTCTAATTTCCTTTCAGATCCATATTGCTTTTGAAAGTCTACTATGATTTGCCCTGGAAAACATACAAAAAAAAAAATCTCCAAATCATAAAAGCACCATGGCCTTTTCACCTGTTAGCAGGACGCATTAAACTTTCATCTGGCTATGAAAATAAAAAACTCATCTTCAAACTGATGTTCCCTCAATCTGCAACTTGAGTGGATGAACACAAATGTTCAGAGTATTTTAATGCACTGATGTTCCAGCATGCCGCTTACTAGCCTAGCACTCCTTGCTACAGCTGTCCTACAAAATGAGCATACAATCACCTGGGAAGTGGAATCATCACACCTACTTCATCATATTTTTGTATTTTCAGTTCTCAATTTTCTATAATGTTAATGATTTGTTGGTTGACAAAACCTGGAAAAATATAGAAAGCTAGTAAAATATTAAATTCTGATCACCAGTTGGGCATTCCTCGTAAAATTTCATTTAATCATCTAAGTCATTCTAAGTTAACAAGGAAATCTTTTTTTCTGAACTCCTCTTAGTTACTTGGAACTGCTTTACAAGAAGGAAACCACTCACCTGTCCAACAGCCCTCGCCAAGGTACCCTGTCACTCACTCCTGCAAAACTGGTCTCAGCACAGCACTGTACGGGTTGTGGATTCTGGGTAAGTCATTTGCTCATGTCTTATATCCCTCCTCTCTCAGATAATGCTTTCTCTAGTCCCCATTTGTTAAGACTACTCTTCCACTTAGAGGCAAAGACTGTGTTAAAAACAGTTTTACTCTGAAAATTTTATGTTTAACATAGGGTTATTTTGATATCTTGCATATTAGGTACCTCATATATATACAGACTAGATGATCTCTGCATTTCAGAGTGAGTCCCAGTTACACCATTGATTTTTCCTTCAGTCTGTGGTTTTGAAACATTAAACAACTATATGGTAACATGAATTTCAGAGGCTATTTCCCTCAATAGCCAAGACACTATTAATATTTGTAGCCTCAATACTTCTTAAATGATAGCGCTGAATTCAAGAGTTACTGAAACAGCTCAGCACTGGAAGAAATTTTCTTAAGGTTTTAGGAAAACAATTTTGACTATTTTTTGCCAAATTAACACAAAAAGCCAAATGACAATTTAAGACAGCTAGCAGCAAGATCATTTGAAAAAGCTCATTAGCTCCTGCAAAATTAGAAACTCACAAGCAGAAGAAGAAAGGAAGGAATGCTAAATGCAATTTCATCACGACACCTTCAGGTAAATGAAGCTAACCACAAACATCTTGGCCACCCTTAAGCATCAGTACTGCCATATGCACTAAGCAACAAGAGCAGATTAAAAATTGTAAGGATGAATATCCATTATATCAGCCACTGCCACTCGTAACTTCTTCTGGGCTTGGTCCATGAACATCTCTAAGAACACACCCGCCCTTTCTGTCCTTTTCCTGACATTGTCAGACAACGTTCCCAAGTTGTAGAACACAGACTGGTTTTCCCAGCTTCCATAAAATGGAAACACGCTGCCGATAACAGAAAGGGAGGATTCAGCAAGAGTGTGAAGAGAAGAGGTATTACAGCAGCATTTGACTACGTTGTTGAAAGTACGTATGTCACTGATGAGCTTCAGGGTACTGCCTCCACCTCCAGCCACGATAGTGGCTTCCCATAGGTCGACTTTAATGTTGTCCATAGTAATTCTACTACATAGGCAAGAAGCAAAACCCAATCTTGTATCATCACCAACAGCTGATCCTCCCAAGCTGTGCAGGGCAACACCACCCGATAGAATCTCACATATGCTTTTTCCTTTTACCTCTTTCCGGATTATTTTACAAAGCCATATTTCCAGTTTTCTCCATGGTTCGGATGGCTTCCTTCTCCCTTCATTGATAAGACTTTCCTGATAAGGGCTAGTTCCTGCTAATCTTTTCTCTTCTTATTGCTTCTGTCCTGAGTTAGCACCCTAAAGCCCATACTGATACCTTGCTTGCTTTAGCCCTCTTTCAGCATTGCTCCTGACTAGCCTTATTCTTCTTTATCTAGGTAACTCTCTTCCACATTGATCCTCATATCTTTAAATTTACCGTGACTTTTCAAAACTGAAGGAACTGCCACTTCATTTACCTTCATGACAAATAATTCTTCTGGTATTGTAAAAGCCTTTTACCTATGCAGAATGATACTTGTTAAGAGCCCTTAGGAAGGGACAACGTACATGAGAATAACATGCAATTCATGAATGAATACACAGAAAAACAAAAAAAACAAAGACGTTTAGAATTTTTTTGCCAAGAATCTTAAGATTCTTGCAAATAACTCCTTGAGAGAAAAAAACAGAACTAGAAAATTTGACAGACACACTCTACCACCTGTGTATCCAAAAATACCTACAGATTTCAGCAGAAATATAAAACTTGGAGCATAACAGTCTCCTTGACAGTAAGACAAGAAGCCACTTTCCACAAGTGCCCTCTCTCCCCTCATCTGCATTTCAGATTACGCTGTATGTTAATTTACAACCTCGAGTCATCGGGAATTTAAGATAGTCCGTACAAAGATGGTTTTAAGTGGAACAGGGGGAAGCGAAACGATAAGGATATACAGTTTGCCCTCCTACGCAACAGGATCTACTTATTACTTGAGCTGCTCAAACTGCTAACAGATTTCCTTTGGGGTTTTTTTGGGAGGGAGGGCAAAGTGGGGAGGGAGGGAGGTAGTGGCTGCCAAATATCATATGCAGAATTAAACCACAATGCTCTCTTCTTGGAGCTGCTGACAACAGAAAATACCTTTTAATAAAAAGGCTGCAGAAAGTTAAACTTTGTGCTGAGATTTTGCTCAACTTCACCCTCTGTCTTGAAAGCTGAAGTGATAAAGGCCTTTTAGATATGTCATCTCTGGAGGGAAGAATTTCTCTTACAGGAGCAAACAATAAATAAAGTATTCATTCTAAACATCTCATTATATATGAATGAGATTAATTTAAACTGAACAGTTTGGCATTATGTTTCAGGCAGACTGTATAAGCATAGCTCTAAGAAAATTGTATTGCTGGACTTAATGTGAAAATCAAGTACAATACTTCTTATTTTAAGAAAACAAACTTAGTATTCACTGACACTACCTATAATTATGGGTCTGTGTCCTTGCTAAGCATTTGTATCAATAGATTTTAATCCCTATTCTAAAAAACAGTACCATAAACATGTCCAGGGGTTTAATGTATTCAATCATTGAGTGGAAATTTACTGTGCATTTTGGTAACAGCATTTTAAGACATGCAACCATATCTTCTTTCTTGCAGAATGTTATTTAAGTCACATGAAGAGGATATAAGGTAAATGTCTATCAATTTGAGCCACTGCTTTAATGCTTCAACATTGCTGGTGTGAACACAAGTACCGAAGTCTTTCCCACGCCTAATAAATATACTAAATTCCATAATTTCTGTTATCCAGAAGATATAAAGAGAGAAAAAAGATTATCAGCTTCACCCGCTCCAACTACAGCTTAATCAATGAGTATATGAAAATAGTGACGCTGGGGTAATTAAAATATATTTAGAATAGCATTCAAAACCGCTGTGTGTTATGAAAATTGTAACTTTCAGAAAAACAAATTTATTCCTAAATTAAATTCCTATCACAATCCACTACTCCACAGCTGAACAGCTGAGCAAATTGATACTTTAGATTCAATAACTGAATCAGTACCATTGAACAACATTTGTGTATTTTAAAACACAGTAATACCACTGTGAAAAATACCTCTTATTTTGGTGTTTCTTTGATCTGCCAATTTATCTTCTATTTATCCTCAGTTGTTCCTATGCAGAGATACCCCATCTTGCTTTACAGATAATCATAATGTTGTGGAATGCCAAAGTTTGTTTTTATAAATATCACATCTCTATGGTAGGAGGATAGTTCACCACACTTCCAAACCTTTTTTTGGTATATGTTTTCTTAAATTGGATACTAAGATCCATCAGCAGTAAAAGAGATAGCTGAGAAAAGTAGAATAAATCCTATGCCATTAGGTTTTTGCAAGAATAAAAATTATAAGGAAATATACAGATCAACAGAAAATTCACTCTAAAAGAATAATTATGAGGTTGTTTGTTTTTTTTTTATCAAGGACTCTTCTGCCCAGTGTAGTGATGTCTACAAAAAAGCCACCACACAGAAAACTCCCTGTGTGGGACAGATATCCTTGTATCAAGGTATGACATTATTATGGTGTCAGAAAAATGAAGGAAGAAGATGAATTTTAGATGGAGGAGTCTGTCAGACAATAACAGCTCAATAAGAGTTACAAAGCTGACATAAAAACATAAAAAGCAAAGCTGACATACTTGATAACCACAAAACCTGCTTATTCCAAATAAACTCTCACTTACAGTCATTCTGGATTACGAAAGACAAAAAATAAAAGTTCAGGGAGGTGCAGTATTACAACACTTGCCTTGATGTCTATGCTGTCAACCTCTCAAAGCTCCCCTACCTGTAATGGAGCCTTCCCAACCTCCTGTCTAGGCAAATATTTGTGGGGAGAGAAGACAGCTTCACAGCTTCCGACTGTGCAACACACACCCCAGGCCAGCGCTGATGCTCAGGGCAAGCAAGAACACACAAAACATATCATAGCAGCTTCTTGTGGTTTGAAGCTGAATGTCATCATCAAAGTTAGATGTTTTCTTTAAGGGTTGATTCTAAAAATGAAGCTAAGCCTTACCTATGCAATAACTACTGCCTCTCAAAGGCAAACAGTTGGGAGTAGTAGAATTTTTTGAAAAGACCATAATATATTAAGCCAGCACTTAGTCTGTGTTGCTTTGCTGCTATTACCCCAGAACAGGTAGTGTAGTGTTCAGTAACAAGGTTTATTACTGCTTCTTAGTAGTAAAAACAAGCGCAAAAGCTCTTTTTACTTAAGAAAGGGTAGAGAAATGGGCAAACAGAGATGAGAGATTGTTGCACTGAGTCAACATGAGAGAATCACATCACTCAAGTACTGAAGCCATCTAAACCCACAACCACAACCTGTTGTGTACAGAGTGATTTCAAAGAGCAAATAACATTTCATTTTTCTGTGCTGTGTTCAGGTTGAATTGCCTACGTTCGAATAATCGTAAATACAAGTAGACAATTTCAGTCCTCTTTCAGTACTAGATAATATATACTTCCATGTCCCTCAAATATAATGTTCTGTCTTCTAATTAGACTGCTGCTAGATCTCTAGACAGTCTTATAAACCACTTTAACCCTATTTTAATTTTTCATTATGGAAACTGTAACTGTTCATTAACTTCGGAAGACAAAGCATCACAGCTGTGATATATCATTTCTCATATTATTAACAATCTGCTTGATACATTCGGTGCTTGAAGCAGATATTGGTAATAAATACCTTACAAGTTTTATTTTTGTGTTCGTAAGATTTTAGGAAAAAAAACATAATACGAGCACACACAGTTGTCCATCCACACACCAAACTTGATACACGGTCATGCTTTCTGCCAAAATATAATTGCACCACATTTAGCAGACTCATTAGAAACTGAAATGAAAACCTCAAAAACAAGAAACCACATGACTAACACTGCCCTCCCCACCTCTCCAACTCTTGGGTGAGATTACTTAAACAAGAATAATGTCCAGATTATCACTTTTTAAACAGTAAACTTTCAACACATTGTGAATAATTTTCATCAAAAGTAAGAGCTTCCCACAGAGATGAAGCACCATTTCAGCTTTGCTTCAATACTGTTCAAACTCCTATCTTAGAGACAGAAAAACTCCAAGAGATAACTGGATACCGCTACAAAATTGAGCGGAATATTGCTTATAAAAAGTTTTTTTGGTCCTGTAACTACATAATTTGAAATAGTCATACTATATTTATAGCATTTAAGATGTCATCTAAAATTGCCATTTTTAAAAAAAACAGCATTCTACTGGAAGTAATGAAAAAAAACCCTAGAATACTGTGCTATACACGATACCACAGAATGTGCCATTTGCAATTTGTTCTATATGATGGGTTTTCTTTTGTTTTAATTTGTTGGACTTAAAATTGCCTCTGGCTCAAGTAGCAAAACCTAAACTACTGGCAATTTTATTTCAATATGTATACAAAATGTATTGATTGAGTACTTGAGAAGACAAAGTTGTACTGAACTGAGTCACCCTGCAACCAAGTACTTATTCAATAGAATCAAAATTTCAACTTCTTTCTAGTCAGTAGTCAGCACACAATTCGCTAATCTCTAGGTAAAAACTGACCAAATGCTATTCCAACTTTTTCACACAGAATACTGGAAAAATACTGAGCTTGGACATTTGTTTACATTTTCTTGACTTCAGACGTTTCTTTGCCTTCTACAACAGGTGGTGGAACTGCCGGACCAAAATTTCTCAGCTGTATCTCTCTGTGTAATCCCACCACACATGAAACTTTCAATGAAATTTAGGTCATACATGAAAACATTGAACAGATGGACTAAGAGAAGAAACACAGTGACAACAACTACCAATATTCAGAATTTAAGAGTGGATAAATGGGTTGATAAAGAAAGAAGAAATACGAAAATGATGTGCATGCAGCTCAACAATGTTTATATACCGGGAGTGGCAAGGTGTATCTGGCCTGATAACTTGGATAAAGGAAGTAATGCAAGGAATAGAAAAGGACTGATATTAATAAGATCTTCCAAGAAAAAAAATATTAAAATGAAGAAGCATCTTGCATGGTGATCAAC
>WAAB01024787.1:0-15942 GCA_013389865.1 Piaya cayana
TTCTGTGATTTTATGATTCTAATTTAACTAGTTTAAAGTAAGAATTGTATTTGGTTTGCAGATTTTATAATTTAGAGTTTAAAAAGTTATTGTTCCAGCTTGTGTGTTCTGGAATACTAGGAATGTGCTAGGAATTCCGTCTTCATCTAGTTGAGAACTCATTTCTAAAAAAGGGCCTAGTTAATTCAAATTAGGCATTGGGAAGTTTGGAATTGGACTTATAGACATCCTATAGAGTTCCTATTGGCTATAAATAAACTTATAGAAATGCATTTAGTTGTGTGTTATTTTGTCTGTAGGTAACTCATGTGAATGAGCTGACTCTGTGCATGCTTAGTGTGTGGCTGGACTTCACCTCCAGGGCCAACTACAGTCTGCAGCAGGGCTCTTCCTTGAACTCACTGTGCTATAGCATGGCCAGTATTGAACTAGAGCTCACAGCCCTCGCTGGATCCATACTAACCACCGCAGTCTGTTCAAACTCTCTTTAGATCGTGTGTTCTAGTGCCCTGACATATGAGTGCTGGCACAACATAAAAGGGATGTGGCAAAGCAGTGTGCTGTGCCTGAGTAAACAACTCTTTCTTGGGAACTCAATGCCAAAAGTGCCCAAGTGTACTGGTGCAGGGACTGATTTAAATCTGACTGACATTTGGCAGAGCTGCACTGGTATCTCGGTACACTCCTCCTCAATATCTGTATTATGCTGGATAGAAAGGCCTACAGCTACTGTGGATGAAGGAGAGCTAACTGCGTTCGTCAGCATATTTTGACGAACTCATCTATGGTGTTAGTTTTTGCCTGATGTAATTTGATATTAGGAAAGAAAATACCATCCATGCTCAAACTGAGTTTAGGGAAGGAAAAGTCCAATTAAAATAATGTAACTTCTCTGCATCAGAAATACAATGTAATTGGTAAAGCAGTAGTTTCTTGCCTTCCCACTGCCACTAGATAGTGCTAGACCCATGTTTTAAACAATTTCCTTTAATTTCAGACTAACTCTTATGTTAGCTCTTTAGTTACCAAATCTCTTTATTTGCAAACCACTCTACAGCAATGTGGTTGAAGGGCTTGACCTACATGAGAGGACATACCTGATGCAGCACACTGAGATGAGGAAATGCTTCTGTGCTATACTGTACTTAGTAGGTATGTCACCCAGTAAATATAGAAATTCAGTCTCAAGAGCTGTGCCTATAAAGCCTTGGTGCTGTCTCATCCAGGGAGTATAACAGGCCTCCCTAAATAATATGATCTGTGTGCTAGCAGCGTGCTATGTACTGTGCCCTCACAGGTTGCCATTGGTCTGCACTGGTCCATTGACTTCTGAGTTATTAGTGTATTCTGTGTCTAGGGTCCAGAAATACCAGTTAACTGGAGCCATGATATACCAAACGCATGCATTTAAATACTTTCAAACAATTCATTTTGTGTCAGAATCCTTCTAAAATGTAGGATAATTTTTTTGGTCCAGGAAAGTGGATAGTGGATTCTTTAAAACTCTAAATTATAATAGTAGTAAAGCTAAAAAAAAAAAGAAAATCTGCATAGTCTATTATTTCTTTTTTTCCTAATCTTTAATTCATATACTGTAGGTGAATAGAACTTAGAAGCAAAATACCAGATTTATTAAATACACCTCCACAGTACTAAAGAAATACAACATCTAGGATATGCTTATGCAGTAGTGACACAACAACATTATTTTAATATACAGAGGAGAATTAATACACAAATCTTTTTTTCTGTGTGTACTCTGCTTGTAATCAGGAGGAAATCCTTTATTTGTACAACATACTTAATTGCAAGCCAAATAAATGTGAGAGATCTGATGGTATAAACTGCCAATGAGTGCAATTGTTTTAAAAACATCAATGGAAAAGAATAAAGATGTAAGGAAAAATAGATACTGTTAAAAAGGAACTGAATTTTAAAACTACATATCAAAAATTAATTTAAACTGAAACACTTTCATATTTTTCATTAACATACTACTTCTGGAGCATTGCAGTCCTTCCTTTCTTAATATCATTCAACATGACCTCTCTTGTCTCTTCTGTTTATCAAATAGAAAGTATGAAATAAAACAGTATCCTTTAGTCCTCTTGGTTTATAGAGAATGGGGGTTGAATTCTGGTCCCATGAAGGCAGTGGGACAAAAGTAAAAATTATCTGCTGTTTTGTCTACTGTCTGATTTAATATAACATTTGTTAATAGTTCTGAGACATGAGGGACATCAGCTTTCCTAGATCCCTGCTGAACAGACATAGTAGTCTTCAGTCATGAATGAAGTACTTAAGCTATAGAAGGCGGATGAGAGTTTAGACTTGTGTCTGTATTTTTCGTGTTTATGTACTTTCAGAACTCATGTCTGCTCAGTTGGTGGGGTTTTATATTTCCCTTTTGAGGTTGTTTTCCCTATACATATGAGTTCAGGCAGGACTTTTTATTCTACTCTGGGACTACTAATCAGGAGACTAAGTATGACAGTTTGTATTTAGTAAAAATCTAAGTTTAGACTTGGAAATTTAATAGAATTTGAGCATGAGTCATCAGCTTTCATGTCTTAATTTTACACTGCATGAGCACTGTTTGAGTTAAGTGGTATTTAGCATCTTGTTTTTCTGAAATACGTTATTTGTTTTATTTTTAAAAACATTTGGCAATGTCTTCATTAGGTGCGTTTGGGACATTTTAATTTAACTTCATTATTTTGGGCATTTTCACTGTGACAACCAAGAGATTAGACCATGTGAAGAAAAAACTTAAAGAGTTGAGTATGTTTAGCCTGAATTAGTGAAGGCTAGAAGAATCTTAGTTGCTGCCTTCAACTAGCTAATAGGAGATTGAAAAGACAACAGAGCCAGAGTCTTCTTGGAGCTGTACAGTGAAGGGGCATAGGATCATAAGGTTGGAAAAGACCTCTAAGATCATCAAGTCCAGCTGTCAGCCCAATGCCACTATGCCTACTAAACCATGTCCTGAACTGCCATGTCCACACACTTTTTGAACACCTCCAGGGATGGAGACTCCACTACTTTCCTGGGCAGCCTGTTCCAATGCTTCACCTCTCCTTTGTTAAGGAAATTTTTCTAATATCCAATCTAAACCTCCCCTGACGTGACTTGAGGCCATTTCCTCTCATCTTATCACTTGTCGCTTGGAAAAAGAGACCAACACTCGCCTCACTACAGCCTGCTTTTAGGTAGTTGTAGAGAGCGATAAGGTCTCCTCTCAGCCTCCTCTTCTCTAGGATAAACAGCCCCGGTTCACTCAGCCACTTCTTATAACTCTTGTGCTCCAGACTCTTCACCAGTTTCATTGCCCTCCTCTGGACATGCTCCAGCAACTCCATGTACCTCTTGTAGTGAGGGGCCCAAAACTGAATACAGTGTTCAAAGTGTGGCGTCACTCAAGCTGGAACTCCATAGTTATCCTGGCTTGGAGCAGGTGACTTTAGAAGTCCCTTTCAATCTCATTTATTCTCTGAATCTCTTTTTGACATTAAATTTTCTGATTAACACATATTTTGATCATTAAAGCTGTGGCTGTTGTAAATTGTCTTTGAATCCTTGACATCTGGAAATCTGGGGTGAAATATTGAAGAAAGTCTTTTGAAAATATTGAAGAAATTAGCTTATTGGGATAGTTCATAGTTGGAAAATTATTTCTAAGACAGTGATACATCCAAGATTTTTTTTCTGTATTTTATATCTATTCTTTTTAACCAGACAGTGAGGACATTGACTACACAGATTAGGAGAGGAAGGACAGAACATCCTAGAAGCTCTAAAGGAAAAAAATCCTTATGTTCTTTGCTTGGGTCTTATCTAAGTGGCAGTAGGGGAAGTAAAACTTTTAAAAAGTTGAAATGAATCAGGATGTAACTTCAATATTACTTATACAACATAGAACAAATTCCCTCATGTCCTTCTGGTTTTTATTACCTTTAACTTTTCTCTCAGAGGTTTCATTGAATACTATTTCTGAGATTCTTGGCAGAAGAGTTCAGCTGAAAGGACTTATTGGAAAACGAGCTGTGAAATGTCCCTACTGTGATTTTTATTTTATGAAGAATGGATCAGACCTTCAGCGTCATATCTGGGCTCATGAAGGTAAAACCCTGGGTTTAAGTTTTTTGAGCATATATTCAGTCTCATATTCCACACAAGCTATGCTGACATGAAAAGGAATTCAAAGTTATCACTATGTCTGAAACAAAAACCATAGGCTACAGTAGAGGTTAAATAATTAGTAGATTCTGAATCACATACGGAACTGCACAGTCATAACATGAATAGACAGCTTAAATGTTAAATAATATTAATAACTTTATAATTCCATTTTTTCCAAAACTCTTTCCTAAATCTCCATGAAATATTTTTTAATAAATGTGAGTGAGAAGTGAATACATGCTCAGTCTCTTAAATTTAGTAATTATCTGTAACTTCCAATGAATAGCTGCTGCTCATTTTACATTTATCCAAACCCACTTGATCTAGAAATCTGTAACAACTGAAATTCAGTTGTTTTGATGCCTATCTATAACATCTGTATATATTTTAATTAAATTATGATGAGCGTGGCATCTGACTAACATGGGCATAAACAGTAATGAAAATCCTATAACATAATGCTGATTTTATCTATCACTTTTATTAGGGAGAAATTCTAGTAATATGGCAACACACAGGTTAAAGATTCCTCAGCCTTAAAACCTATGCCCACTACAACTTAGTGTCTACTCAATCTGTCTATTTTTATAACAGGTAGAAAACTATTCATATGCACTTTGGTCAGTTAATAATTTATGGACCATGTTGACTTCGGCATTTGAGCATTATTTTGGATTCTTTAGCCATCTCTCTGTATAAAGGGATTTGGTGCTCTCAAACTGATGTTTTGGTGTTAGAAGTATTTGTGCCCATGCAGGTAGTTCAGACATTTAAGCTAGTACTGCATATCTGTTTGAAAGCTTTAATTATGAGATTACCTGCGTGTGTACTATCCAGTAGCCTTTACTACGTTAAGGAGTTTAGAAAATGCAGAATTGTTGGTTTAGAGGAATTACGTGTGTGTTCCATCGATTTGGTTTGTTTATTCTGCCAGGAAAGCTAGGAACTCATCTCATCTAACTACCAGGAGAAAGAGGTGAATGGAAATTTATTCCAAAACCAAGTATGTAATCAAGTCTCCTTAAAGTGGGCTATAATTCCTCATGCTTGTAAATCTAGTTTTAAGGTCATGAATATCAATCTAAAACTGCCAGAACCTCATAAAACTGTTGAACTACTCTGCCAGTTCAGATTTATTCAACTTTTCTTTGATTTACTTTGTACTTGTAGACCTTCTGCTAGACGACGTGCTGAGTATCTCTCTTTTACATGTTTTAGATAGTGTTAGAGAAGTGAAATTGTAAATGCTTGCATATTACCAAAGGGAAGGAAGAAAAACTACTCTATGAGCAGTTATCAAATCTTATGCTAATTAAGAATAAAACACAGATTTGCACATTTAACTTGTGCTTACGTATTACTTATCTAATGAACCAGACCTCCTAAAATAGTTTCTTCAGTTTATTACAGTAAAAGAGTGATAGATATCTGAAGACTTTTAGAGGGATATTTGATGTGCACACCAGCTTAAACAGACACCTTAAATGTTAAATAGTATTAATAAGTTATGATTCTATTTTTTTTTTTTACAAAACCCTTTCCTAAACCTCCATGAAAAAAATCTATAATAAAGATGAGTGAGGAGGAGTGAATTAAACACGTTTAGTCTCTTAAGGCAAGTAATAATCTGTAACTTCCAATGAATAACTGCTGCAATTGTTAGGCAGTCAACTTAGGCAGTCTGTATTTTAATTTTAAATGAAGGATGGACGTACCAAGACCAAAAAAATTGTATTCATTTTGTTAAACTCGGTACCTGGCTTCAGTAGGGAAGCATTTGATTCTAGAAGAACCCTTTCTCTTAGTAAGTAACAATGAGTAACAAGAGCTCAGCATCATTTACACAGAAGTTATAGATTAAATTTTTAACCACAAATATCTAAATTACAAGATTTTGAACTTTTTATCTATGATGCTCACATGATTTGAAATTACTTTCAAGCAAATGTCTGCCCTCTCTCCAGAAGGTGCAGGTTGTTTGTTTCGTAGTATTTTTTTTTTCAACTGCAGGTGTCAAACCCTTCAAATGTTCTCTCTGTGAGTATGCCACCCGTAGCAAGAGTAACTTGAAAGCCCATATGAATCGTCACAGCACCGAGAAGACACACCTTTGTGATATGTGTGGGAAAAAGTTCAAATCAAAAGGCACTTTGAAGAGCCATAAACTCCTTCACACTGCTGACGGTATGTGTATGTTTTTTAGATCCAAGTTTACTTTAGGGCAATGAATACTGACTCTGCTATAGGACCTTATTAACAAGTACTTTTAGGTTGAACAATAAGTGCTGCTTACAAATTTTGTTTAATCCTGGCAGACACTGGTTGTGAATTAATTCAAAACTCTGCAAAATTAAGACAACTGTATCCGGAATACTTGATTTTTCTGAAATTTTCAGTTGGCCTTACAACCCTCCAACAGAAAACTTTTGATCTCAGTAGAACTTCGAAAATACAAATAATTCCATGTTTAAGTCTGTTACTACTTTCTTCTGTGAGAATATGGTTAGGAGTTGTCAAATCCAGTAGTGGCAGGGCTACCATACCTCTGTGTTCCCAGATCAAGTCAGTGGCAAGCCTGAGCATAAAATCCCTGTGGGCACACGTGCAGCACATGCGTTTGCTTTGTGATTTTAATATTTCTGTGATGATAGCAGAAAAAAAGTAAGGTGCAAATACAGAAAAAAATCATCTTTTATTTCAACATTTGAGATGCAACAACACTTTATTCCTCTGTGATTATCAAAGTAAATGATTTAGCAAGGTAAGTTATACAGACCTTCATTATGACTTAATGGCTTGATCTTTGTTACTCATGCAATCTAATGAAGCCTCATTCTGCTCTTTATTTATATTTGAAAAAAATTGCATATTCATTAGCATTGCCCTTTCGCAGAAAGTACACATTTAGAATATGTTTAAAGTTTTTTGCATCAGAGATACTTTTTATGTATGCTTGTATCTGTATTTATAATATTAATGAAAGGGATAATCCCTTTTTACACTTATATAATACATAGTACAGGAAGCATATAGTTAGTGTAGTATTAATAACATAGCTTTAGTATTACCATGAGTCAGTAAATCCCATTTTTTCAATAAATACTTTACTTTCTAATATTTTTAAATAACTTGAAATATAACAAGCAGATGGTGCACATGCATCTAAGTTTCATATGCATGAATCAATGATCAACCCTCAGGTGATGCCTGGCTGGGAGAAGGTTGTATTTGAATTAAAAGGAAATTTGCAGCACAGTCAGACTACAAATTTAAAAAGACCTACAAATTAAAAAAGTGCTGTAAAAAGTCACAGAACCGTAGAATGGTTCGAGTTGGAAGATACCTTAAAGATCATCCAGTTCCAACCTCCCTGCTGTGAGAAGGGACACCTTCCACTAGATTATGTTGCTCAAAGCCCCATCCAACCTGGCTTTGAACACCTCCAGGGGTAGGTCATTCATGACTTCTTTGGGCAACCTGTGCCAGTGCCTCACCATCCTCACAGTAAAAAATGTCGTCTTAATATCTGATCTAAATCTACATAGATCCCTTCATAGGTTTTCATTTCAAAACTGCTTCTGTTTTGTTTTCAACATGTGGCATGTCCAAATAGGGAAATTCAGCAATGGAAATTGAATTTGTTTTTACCTATGATTTAGTTCTATTTCTTGAAAAGAACATATATATTTTTAAGTAATTATTGTGATTCAGCTCTGGCTGTTTTGAAAAGTTGGCACTGCTAAGAATAAGTCTGTAGAGGATGGAGCCTTGTCTGGATTTGGTTTAAAGGTGTGAAGTTAGTTTTAAACATTTAATTGGATGCCAGGAACTATATTCTTTGATCATTTATGGCCACATCAGGCTGATGGCTTCACTGACAACATTATTACTAGATGCCTTTCTTATCTGGCTTCAGACTGTCATCATAATTGAGATAATTGCATGTTCCTTGTTGATCCACCTCCCTTTTTGACTGATATAAATACATCCGGTACTTATTGTTCTTTTGCCTTGCTTCTTACACTTCCAAAATGTTCTAGGAGATTCCCCATTGGCCCTAGTGGGAAGAGAATTTCAGTCTCTTTGGAGTTTTATGTAATATTCCTCACTGAATGCTGACAGTTTCTCTTTGCCCAATGTCCCTTTCTGTATTGACACCACTGTAGAAGTTCTTGCCAGCACACTTCTAGTGTTCTTCAGTTATTTTACGAATAAATGAATTTGAAAGGTGTTTTGCTGCTTATGAGTGTTGTCTTCCAGGCAGGTTTTGTTCAAATATCAGCCTTACAAGGTCAGTTTAACCTGTAGAATATAAAGTAGTTTTCAATGTGTTCTGTTCTCCAGAAGGCAGACTTCTCAGGAGCACCACAGAAAACAGTTCTATAAACCAGACTAACTTCTGTTTGCAATTAGAAATAAACCAGAAAACCTGGATTTCATTATTTTTAGTCAACTTAATTTTCATAATTTTTTTCTTCATGGAAACTTTCACAGTTAGGATAAAATGCTTGTAACTTTCTTGAGCAAGATCCAGAATATATATAAACCTGTTCTCTTTGGAATAATACAGAATATTCTCTAGTGTACCTCTCCATCTTTCCTTTTGGTTCTTTTGCTTTTTAAGTAGTTTTTCACACATATGTATTCTATGCCAGTCAAATACAGTTTTTCAGCCATGGGCATTTAATACAGGAATGCAGTCTTTCTGTGTTTAATTTACCTTGTAATTTGGTTGGAGGTAACAGGACTGATACAATATTAAAGCCAACATATGGAGAAAGGGAGTATTAAAAGCATAGAACAAAAGGAAGGAAACTGTGTTATTTTAAATCATAAGGGAAAAAATATTTGTGGGAGAGAATGCTTTGAATTGTAAGAGAAATCTACAGAATGGTAAGATGTTTGGGATTTTCACTCTTCGCAAAGCCACAAACAGCAACAGATGTTTCTCAAAAATGTCAGAGAGAATTCATTCCTGTTACAGGATCCTAGAAATATATCATGACAAAAGCTGATCATCATGACAAAGAGTGACCTTAAGAAAGACTCAGACTAATGATTTCAGGGCCATAAGGAGACTCTTATGATCACGAGATCTAATCTCTTGCAGAATACAGGCCATAACTTACTCCTATCATTTTGCATCGCTTTTCTGCTGGACCATAGTACATCGTTTTAGGAAGGGCTAAGCAGACTTGATTTAAAGTGTTCGTATGACAGGGCATCCATCCAATTTCTAAGTTAATTGTCGTAGTCATTAATCATACTTTCTGTAAAAATATTGACTATTTCAAATTGAATGTTCTGATTGTCAGCTTTCATTAGTTGAAATTCCAGTTCTTGTTCTTCAATTTTACTGTTACTGTTTCAGGTTGGAGGGTTAGTACCTTCAGTATTAATGCATTACTAAAAAGCTCACAGACATGTAAAGAAATTTCAAGTATAATATCTTGTCAGTAGAACTTAAAGTGACACCTTTCTCTGGGTAACACTTCTGAAGTAATGTATTTTGGGTTTTTTGGCAGAAAAAAAAATATATAAATTGTATTGACTATTCAATTGTGTTCTCTTGTATAGAAGACCTTGCAATGCAGACTTTCAGTCTGCTGAGTACACAAGAGTCAGATACACTCTCAAATCTTCCAATTACTTTTAGCATCGGTCTGGAGGAGCAATGTTTATGCAAATATGTGCTGATTGTCTTCACCCTTCTTCTGGTCCACTCTATGATTTTTTAAACAATTGATGCAGAAGAGCAGAAATCCAACAGTTACTTTCTCTCTACATTTTGAGAAAACTTGTGCCCAATTCAGATAAATCATGAATCGGTACTCTTCAAGAACAGATCACAGAACCTTCCTGTTATCCTTTCCAGTACTTACAGGGAGCCTACAGGAAAGTTGGGGAGAGGATTTTATCAGGGAGTGCAGTGATAGCACGAGAGGTAATGATTTTAAGCTCAAAGAGGAGAGCTTTAGATTAGATATTAGGAAGACATTTTTTCCTGTGAGAGTGGTGAGTCATTGGCCCAGGTTATCCTGAGGAACCGAGGTTACCCCATCCCTAGAGGTGTTGAAGACCAGGCTGGATGGGGCTATGAGCAACCAGATCCAGTAGAAAGTGTCTTGCCCATGCTAGGGGCTTGGAACCGTATGATCGTTAAGGTCCCTTACAACACAGACCGTTCTATGATTCTATGATCCCTAATGCTTGGTACACCATCCTCGAAGTCACCAAATACAAAGTATGAGCTAGTCCCATTATGTGCTTTCTCTTGCCTTTGTGACTGTATATGAAACTTAGGGTTACTGCAGAGATTTAGATGAGAAAGAACAGAAGGCCATGATGAAGAAGGCACACAGGCATCATTCAGTCTCGTCCTGATGGAGCAATTTTGTCCATTGTTTTAAAATTGTGTAAGCAGAAGTGAGTGGTCAAAACACCAAACCTGTGTATTATTTGCCATTCTGATCTTATTTTTCATTTACAGTGTGTTTTATTTCTCTCAGTATCCATTGTAAGTCAGTGTAGAAGACCCTTTTTTATGATAGTTTGAGATATCATTAGAAGAGTAGTACTGAACACATAACAAATTGTGGGGAAAATAATGTTATGTCATACCCTACTGCAAAATACATCAAGAAAACATACAGTTAAAAAAGCATGAAAATATGAATGTATTTGATTCATAACAACTCAGTGCTCAGGACAGGAGTAGGTAAAAACCTGCAAACATCTAAACATCTGTATTCTAAGGATTTCCAAATCTCTTTTATAAATAGCAAAATAACTGCCTGCAGTTGTAAATAATTGATTTTTGTATTCCATTTAGGCTACACAATAATTATTCTTTTTCTTCTTTCCCAAGTGAATATCCCAGAGGCATCTAGACTATTCAATGCTTATAATTTAGAGTTGACTCTTGAGCTTTTTTCCTTTCTTATTTCTCGTAGATCTATTTAACCAAAATTTTTCAAACCAAGTGGCTGACTTCTGCTATTGTTCATTGTTAGCACTTTGAAGTCATCTTTATGAGGAAATATAATCAGTGGTTTTCTGAACCTTAATAGAAAAAAAATTCCATTTTCTGTTCCCATTCCAGGAAAGCAGTTTAAATGTACAGTGTGTGACTATACAGCTGCCCAAAAGCCACAGCTCCTACGTCATATGGAACAACATGTCTCTTTCAAGGTAAGAAACCATATAAATGATGCTTATTCCTAAGTTATTTAGAAATATATGGATCTTCAGACAATAGTTTTAAAGCTGACACATTTTCCTATTTCGTAACACTTGTGACATCTCAACATTTGAAAATTTCAGGAATTTTGACTTTGTAGTCTGACTTTTGAGACAGAGTTATTTTGTTCATGAACAATTTGTGATTAGTGTCTCTACTTGCCAAAAATATACATATGTTGCAATATGAAGCAAACATTATTGGGTTTTTTGACTGTCAGCCCTTGAGAGAACTGATCTAAAATGTACCTTAAAATGTCCTAAAGAAGTAGGAAGTGAACCCCATACATCACTGTTCATTGCCCACCATAATTTTTTCTGAAAGTTTGGCAGTCTACTGTACTATAGATGCAAAAATTGGGGAAAATTGAAGAGAATTCATTTTCAACCATTAATTTATCTGAAACGTGTCTTGGAAAGAGTTTTGGCGATTGTAAATGTTTCTATGAAATGTTTAGATTAGAGATATAATTTAGTTTAATAAGCTAATATTTTAGTCCTAAATTTCACATTGGCTGTCAGTGCGACGGGTCTTGACGTAATGAATTCTGAAGAATCATAGTCAGGAAATAGCAATGACACTGGTTTCTTTTCTAGAACAATCCAGTATTTTGTACGTATGAAAATATTCATTTTAATGTAACACTTTAACTTGTCAATGAGCATATATCTTACTGAAAACATTATATGATTTTCATATGCAACAACTTTCATTATCTAGCAAATCATTTTGCTTCTGTAGAGAGTACACTTTATCCATTGTTAATAAGTAGCAGTTATTAAGCAGTCCTCCACAAAGACAGTCTTTTTATTCATGGTTTAAAATTTGGAAGACGACGTATAAGAAAGTGAAACAAGCCATCTAAAGAGGTGGTACATTTTGAACTAATAATTTTTCTTTCTTAAGTGTGTAGTTTTGCTGTGGACTTTAGTTTTTAAAGGATTTTTTTTTGTAAATGAAAATACATCAATTGACTTTTTGTCAATTCCTCCTTTTGTCAATTTTGTTCAATGTCCTCTGTCAGTCTGCTTATAAGTGTGGCTATTCAATGCATTATCCAGAGAACTGCAAAATACTGAAACAGGTCAGTCAGGAGTATTTAGCAAAAGATTTCAAAGACTCTGTGTTAGTTAATGTTAGTAACTCTCTATTAGTTAACTCTCTGTTAATGTTAATTTAATTCTCAAAACTTAGCTCACTAAGTGATCCGATGAATACAAGTGCCAGTGAAAGGGAGGCAGTTAGGAGCATGTTGGAGACAGAAGGAAAGGAAAGGTAAGTTATCAACCCTGCCAAGTACAGTTATCTGTTAATTTAGTTTGGCTGTGCAATCATTTTGTACCTTCAGTTATTTTAGATCTCTTACAACCCCTTTTCAGACCAAAGCTTATGGCAACCGAGTCATTCCCTTGCAGTAGAAAGCCTCCACATGGTCAGACCTGTGATCATCAATTATGAAAACACACAGTTTACTGAATTATAAAAAGAAGGTAATAATCTTATAATGTTGGCAGTACTTGGTGTCTTGCACATAATAAAAAGTGCCAAATTTTAGGGAATGTTTAGTTACGGCATCCATTTGTATTGAATTTTAGAAGACCTACTTGGAAGATGCCTAAACCAGAAATGAAAACGGTTTCTTGGGATCAAAACTTTGAATCTTAGACTGAAGTTAGGATAAATGGTCTAACATTTTCCTTTTTTGCTTCTAGCCTTTCCGTTGTGCACATTGCCACTATTCCTGCAACATATCTGGTTCCCTGAAGAGGCATTATAACAGAAAGCATCCTAATGAAGAGTATGTAAACGCAGGTTCTGGGGAGCCTGCAGCAGAAGCCCTTGTCCAGCAAGGTACACCTCTACCATATAAAACTTAATTCTTTTTCTGAAGCAAACTTGGTGTAAAGGTAAACATCCATGTGATACGCATTCCTCAGTTTATTACTGGTTTTTAGTGATTCTAAAATGGCCACCTTTTACCTTTCATTCAGTGTCCCTCTTTCTTGGTTTCTAAGGGTGAGTGAAGAAAAGTTTTGACTGACCTTGCCTGCGGTATTCATTGTTGCATACATTTATCATTTTCACCTATTTGTCTCCTTTTGTAAGTAAAGTATCACTCTCTATTGAAACGAATAATAAATTCCTATCATTCTATTGATAAATTTTTATGACAGTTTTGGAAGGTTGAAGTAAAGGTAAGATTGAGCAAATGTAAGGAAAGAGATAAAAGAGTAAATGGCAACGAATTATTCCCCCGCTAGAAAAAAGAGAGTACAAGTTACAAATTGTTATGCTCAGAATCACTTTCTGGGCGAAGGAAGCAGACCTTATCTATGTAAGTAAAGCCAAGGATTTATTGTTAATATAATGGAAATCTTAACAGTGTATTTCAAGAATCATCATTAGTCTAGATCTAATTACTGTTTAAAAAAATAATAGAATGGAGTTATAGTTCTTAGATACAGAAATCTCAGTATTATTATTATTACAGTTAAAATTGGTAACACACAGGCTTTGTAGTTTCATAGAATAATAGAATCATTTGGGTTGGAAGGGACCTTAAAGATCATCTAGTTCCAACCCCCCTGCCATAGGCAGGGACACTTCCCACTGGATCAGGCTGCCCAAGGCCCCATGCAACCTGGCCTTGAACACCTGCAGGGATGGGGCAGCAACAGCTTCTTTGAGCAACCTGTTCCAGTGTCTCACCACCCTCATGGTGAAGAAATTCCTCCTTTTCTCTAGACTAAATCTGCCCTTCTCCAGTTTATGCCCATTGCCCATAGTCCTGTCACAAGAAGTTTCTGTAAACAGTCCCTCCCCAGCTTTCTTGTAGGCCCTTTTCAGGTACTGGAAGGTTGCTTGCTTTCTGCTCCTTTTCCTGATCGTATGATCACCTTTCTGTTTCTCTGAGTCCTAAGATGGGTGGTTTCCCTCTCATGTCAGTAGTGGGATGGGGGTTTCAGTAAGTTATTGGTACCTAGATTCTTCACTGAGAGGAGTATGTTGTTCATATTGATGTCCAAAGAAGAGCAACAAAGCTGGTGAAGGGTCTGGAGAACAAATCTTGTGAGGAGTGGTTGAGGGAACTGGAGCTGGAGAAAAGGAGGCTTAGGGGAGGTGTTATTGCTCTCTACAACTACCTGAATGGATATTGGCAGTGAGGTGACTTTTTGTATCTTCTTTCAAGTAACAAGTAACAGGAAGAGAGGAAATGGCCTCAAGTTGCACAAGGGGAGGTTTAGTCTGGATATTAGGAAATATTTCTTCACTGAAAGAATTGTAAAGAGTTAGAACAGGCTGTGCAGGGAAGTGGTTGAGTCACTACCCCTGAAGGTATTTAAAAGATGGGTAGATTTGCACTTAGGGACATGGTTTAGTGGTGGGCTTGGCGATATTAGGTTTACAGTTGGACTCTATGATCTTAAAGGTCTTTTCCAACCCAAATGATACTATGATCATCTTCTCTTCTATTTTTAGCCACTGTTACATCTTTGCTTACACACCTTTGCTTTTTCATTGGTCTTTAGCTGCAGATGAAATCCAAATTTGCTGTTTATGGTGCTCTTCATGTATGTTAAACGCTATTTTTTGTTGCCCCTAAAACTAGTTTTATCCAGTTCTGGATTTAGATGTTTTTAACTGATCATTTCTGAGTTGTTTATAGCTATGGGTTCTTCAGTGCCAATATTGTGGTATTTCTTATCACCCCACGCCTGTCATGTTCTAAGCTGCATCCCAGGGCTCTGCTTCTCAAAGCTGTCATACCAGGCCTGCATTTCTCTGCATTACATCTTTGTGTTAGAGTCCCAAGTATCTCATTCTGCTTAGAACAGCTACTTGTTACTGTTGTCTTTGTAAAACTACACAAAAATAAAGACAAGTAAAACTAATCAGATATAGACACCTGGTCAATTAGAGAAACTGCTGTCACAAATAACTAAGTAAAGGCAACAAGGAATTTGGGGAGGATTGAAAATTCAGTAGTAAATAGAAGAGCTAATGTAACACCAGAGGAAACAAAAATTAGATTTTAGTTGGGTTTACCACATTTAAGTAGTAGCATAAACGATTTTATTACTGGCTGTTGTTGGTTTTTGGTTATAAATTTCATCCCAGTGGAAGTCCTATATCCTTCTGAAAAGGTGGTCCACAACATTAGCTGCTTCACTGCTGCTGTTTCGGATTGTTACAGATGTCACAACTTATATCTCATTCCTTGCAGTGTCTGAGTGCTAGCAAAGGAGACCTGTACAGGTTGTTGATTTCTGTAAGTAGTTTTGCTATTGCACACTTGGCAGGTGAACCAAAGCAAGCAATTGACTACACAGTCAGATATATTTTTTGGATGTAAAATGTAATTAGACATTCAGGAAGCAGAAAGCTCCTTCACTTCTAGTGCCTGGTGTAGGGAAAGTGTGGAAGTAGAGGAGAAAGCCAAATTAAATATAAAATCATGTTGAAAATATTTTAATGCTTCATAGAGTTGAGTCTCTTATGTGCTCTACTCCACACTGGTGCAG
>WAAB01024796.1:0-11225 GCA_013389865.1 Piaya cayana
CGATTCTATGAAAAGTTGATCAGCCAAACAGCTGTTAAGATCCTCACCCTGCAAAGAGCTGAGCTGGAATTTTCTGCAGTGGGCAGAGCATTTACGCAGCGTGTAAAACTCCACGAGTTTTGCCTCGAAGGTAAACTTGACCCCTTTGGCTTCGCTCCCGCGGCTGCTGGCGCAGCGTTTGCCCCAGGCTGGGCGAGGAGCTGGCTGGGGAGGCAGGTGACAAGTTCACAGGCTCAGCCCTCGGCGCAGCTGCAAACTCGCAGAGCTGGGGAAATCCCTCATTTCCTTCCAGTCCCGTGTTTTCCCAGTCCCTGCTGGGATTTAGTTTGGGATTCCCGTTACCGGAGCTGCTGGCAGGAGGGAGAGGAGCCAGCGCCAGCTCCCCAGCAGCCTCCTCCCCGTGTTCCGCTCCCGAAGGCGAGCGATTCTTCTTGCACTCGAGTTCAAGTTTCGGTTTCGTGTTCAGCGCTGCAGCTGCTGGAAGGGGTTTTGCTTTCCTGGAAGCGATTTCAGTTGCTATTCCTCACCAGAGGAGCCAGATCCCTCCCCTCCGTGGCTTTCGGCTGCTGCTGTTCAGTGTAGCCTGGAGAAGTGGCAGCTCTCGTTGCAGGACACGTCATCCACACAGACTTTGGTCTGAAAGAACCTTCCCTCTGGGGACGGAGGACGCCTAAACAGAGCCCCGTGTGGTCTTTTAGCCAGATGAAACGATGAGGTTGCAGCTGTCACAACCTCTTGGGACTCGCACTTCCCGTTTCCAGCCACACGTGTTTATTTAAGTGTTCAGAAATATATTTGTCACTCGAAGCGCTCTGCCCGGGCTCTGAGGAGCTCGTGGTGCCTCGGAAACTTCAGCTGCTGCCACGTGATGGGCAAAACTTCCCCTTCCTGATCAGGTAGAACCGCGGCTGCTGAGGTTGAGCCGGAGCTGAGCTGCACCGTGAGCTCCTCAGGTCGGTGCTGGGGTGGTGGGATGGGGAGAGGAACCTGCTGGAGACGGAGCGGTGAGAGGTGGCTCCAGCCCAGCCGGGCACGGGGGTCAGGGGCTGCGGGATAAGCTGTTCCTCACCAGGACGCTCAGCAGGGCTCGCATGGTGGGAGCACACGCTCTCGCGGGGCTGCTGGCCTGTGAAATGTTTTCCGGAGAACAAGATTTATGAGGAGAGGGTGAGGGAACTGGGGGTGTTCAGCCTGGAGAAGACGACGCTGAGGGGAGACCTCATTGCTCTCTGCAACTCCTCAAAAGGAGGTTGTGGGGAGGTGGGTGCTGGGCTCTTCTCCCAAGTGACAGGCGATGGGATGAGAGGAACAGCCTCAAGTTGCACCGGAGGAGGTTCAGATTTGACATCAGGAAAAAATTTCTTCACGGAAAAGGCTCCCAGGCACTGGCAGAGGCTGCCCAGGGAGGTGGTGGAGTCNATGAGCTCGGGAGCCTCAAAGCCTTCAAGAAGGAGAGCAAATACTGTATGTATGGAATTATCTTACCGGGTTCTCACTGGGTTGATGAAATGTTAACACACACTAACTGGATGGGGTCTGGCCAGGTTCTAACACGAATTTCTAGTCCCAGTCAGCGAGGGAGCTGTTTAAAGCTGCTAATCCCTTTCCCAGAGCTGACAGAGACGCTGTTGCAAGTGGAGATGAATTAAAAGGTTCTTCCTAAGAAGACCGAGAGCTGGGTTTGGGGGCAGCGGGTGCCGGGCAACCCCTGGCTGCTGCGGTGAGTGGGAGAGAAGGGGAAAAGCTCAACATTCCTGTCCCTTCAGGATTCATACAGGTTAAGGCGAGCTGTGAGGATGCTCATTCTCTTTTTCTGGGCACATCCCTTGCTCACGCAGGTGGGAAGAGTAGTTTTTCTTCCCCGTCAGCAGTAAGAAGGATGGAACATGAAGGGCAGGTTGGTGAGGAGAGCAGAGATGGGACTCAGGCTCAGGGAGCGGCATCCAGGATCATTTTTTTTTGCTGGTAACGCTGTGTACCTGCATTTGCAGTCGCTGCTGCTATTGAAGACCCCAAAATAAAGATCGATCTCACCAGCTACTTTGTGAAGAGGCCGCCCGGGGTCTTGCACTGCACCACAAAATACACGGAATTCGGAAAAGCAGCCGGGGCCGAGGAATACGCACAGCAAGAAGTGAGTTATCGGGGCTCCGGCACCTCCTCCTTCAAGCAGGGGATCCACGGGGCGTGTGGGGTGGGCTTGGAGCTGAGAGGGAGGAACGAGGAGCAGGCCGACATGGCCTGTGCCACCAAAGAGTTAAGTTTCCAAACAAGATATTCCTACCCCATTCTCCCAACTTATCACAGTCACGGAACGGTTTGGGTTGGAAGGAGCTCAAAGCCCATCCAGTCCCACCCCTGCCAGGGGCAGGGACACCTCCCGCTGGATCAGGGGCTCCAAGCCCCATCCAACCTGGCCTTGAACCCCTCCAGGGATGGGGCAGCCACCCCTGCTCTGGGCAATTGATTCCAGGGCCTCCCCACCCTCAGAGTAAAGAACTTCTTAAAATCTCATCTCAGTCTTCCCTCTGTCAGCTTAGAATCATTCCCCCTCATCCTCTCCCTGCCCTCCCCGATCCAGAGCCCCTCCCCAGCTTTCCTGGAGCCCCTTTCAATCCTGGAAGCTGCTCTGAGGTCTCCTTGCTCAAAGAGCTACCATGATCAGCCAAGACCCTGAGCTGGAGGACAATAAATTCAACCCTGGTGCTGCGAATTCCATCCGTCAGCTTAGAATCATTCCCCCTCATCCTCTCCCTGCCCTCCCCGATCCAGAGCCCCTCCCCAGCTTTCCTGGAGCCCCTTTCAATCCTGGAAGCTGCTCTGAGGTCTCCTTGCTCAAAGAGCTACCATGATCAGCCAAGACCCTGAGCTGGAGGACAATAAATTCAACCCTGGTGCTGCGAATTCCATCCCTCCACAGGCGGTTAAAGCTCTTTTCTGGTCTTGTCTCCCTCTCCTCTCAGGCCGTGAAGGCTTCTTACGGCAAAGGCTTCACCTTGTCCATCTCTGCTCTGTTCATCACACCAAAAACTGTGGGTGCGCGAGTGGAGCTGAGCGAGCAGCAGCTGCTGCTGTGGCCCGGGGACGCCGACAAGATCCTTCCCACCGACAACCTCCCCAGGGGCAGCCGGGCGCACGTCACCCTCGGCTGCGCCAATGGCATCGAGGCCGTGCAGACCGGGCTGGACCTGCTGGAGTTCGTGAAGCTGGAGAAGGCGGGGAACAAAGGGGATCAAGTGGGGGAGATTGGAGGAGGGAAACTGCTGTATTTTGATAACGGGATGTGGATGCTTCTCCTTTCCAAGAAGATCGAGGTGAGGGCGATATTCTCGGGCTACTACGGGAAAGGGAAACTGGTGCCGACGCAGAGCACCAACAAGCGGGGCTCTGCCTTTAGCTCCTGCACCATCATCTAGGAGCACACGCAGGGTAGCGGGTTGGTTTGGTTTGGTTTTAAAAGGCAAGTAACTCCTGTAACCTCTAAAAAGTGTAAAGAGAAATAATTCTCCCTGTACTAAAGCCCTCGTGCCAGCCCCAGCGTGCAGCCTCCCTGGGGAGAGTCTGTTGGCCTCCAGAAAGGAAGAAAACAAGCAGCTCCTGGCCGAGGAGCATCGGTAATGGGTGATTTTAATGGAAAAGCTCTGGAGAGAGCTGGACAGGGGGGTGATGCTCTGCTTGTTTTCTTCCTTGGAGGGAAATCTCTGCTCTTTTTGTAACTTCTCCCCGAGCCACAATCGTGAGACCTTTACGTGCTGCACGCCCCTGGCAGCCCAGAGCCAAGCGAAGGGAGCTGGGTAACGCTGCCCCCCTTCCTCCAAGCCCAAGGGAGCGAATCAGCCAGTCCTGGAGCTGAATTCCTGGGTGAAAAAACCAGCAAGGCCCTGTCGCGGATCACCTGTCACAGCAGCTGGTTCAGATTCCTCCACTGCAGGGAAGCCCCTTGCTAGGTGACGCCTTAAAGAGCCCTTGTGGACTTCAAGAAGTCCCAGAAAAAGGGAAAATCCCAGGAGATTCATTCAGTTCCCCCAGCACAGCTCCAGTGGCTTCACTCCGTGTGTCAGAGGGCTGGATCCGCGTCCGGTGTCCTTGTCCTGTAGGGAACAATCCTGCCTTGGCAGGGGGTGGAAGAGATGAGCTAAGGTTCTTTTCCATCTTTTAGAAACTGAAATCGTGTCTGAAGTGCGGGCCTGTACTTCATGCAAGATTTTACTACTCCTCTCTAATGCTCTTGAATGTTAAAAAAGTTAGTAACCTCGTAATTTAGGAAGCAAGCGGAGGTGCCGTAACTGCGTAACTCGAGGCTGCTCGAACCTAAACTGTTGGCTGGGAAAAAAAACAAAGTTAACGATGAAGCACGTCTGGTTTATTGAAAATTAAGTTCTTGCTCTTAGCCTGCCCGCGGTCAGCGGAGACGAGGCCGCTGCTTAACCCTAACGCCAAGCAGGACTAACGGACTCAAGGTTAAACTCACGCTCTGGCTCCGCGTTTGGAACTAACCCCCTGCTAATCGGTGTAAATACTTGCTGTGTTGGACACGCGTGTGCTGGGCTGGTGGCTGGGAAGGAGCTGCGGGACGGGCACAGCTCGGCTGGGCAGGCTCCGACCCCGTTCCCGGGGAAGCCCGGGAAGAGTTTTCTCCTGAGAATGTTTATAACACAAAGCGAGGGGCGCTCTGGGGTCAGCGGGGAAAGTTTACTGATAAAGCACAATATTTCTCCGCTGTTTCAAAATGACGGATGGCAAATTCGCCTCGTAACATAACCTGTACCCAACCCAGACCCCGCAAATCCTCCCTTCAGCGGAGAAAACCCCCTGCCGGCTTCCGCACCGGGGCAAGAACCTAAGACACAAACCCCACAGGGGTGAGATTAAAATCCTATTTACCAGAACAGCCCCGGGGGCTGAGCTCCCCCTCTTTCTGGTGCCCTGGAACAACCCAAAGCTCCAGATCACATCCAGCACCCAGAGGCACAGCTGGAATATCGCGTTTATTTGCCTGTTCAAGAACAACAGTGAGGTCGTCGTCATTCAAGTTTTTATTAGTTTGTACATCATATACAGTTTATAATAAAGTAAAACCGATTGCATATGGTTTCGCTTCAGTCTGTGAGCCTCTTCATATAAACACGTCATTATGGGTTCTGCCTAACGAAGTAAACAACAAATATTCACATTTTTTTATTTTTTTTTTTTTTACCATTCACGTCCTAGAAAGTTAAGGGGCCGCGGAGGGAGGGAGAGCGCTGACGGCGATGAGAAGCCCGGCTTAGAGAGGATGGTGGGTTTGGCAAAGCGATGGGGATGGCGATTGCTCCATGCAACCCTTCCTCCCGCGGGAAAGGGTCCCATATTTACACTGAGGTAACAGTCAGGCTTTCCGTTCGGATAAATACTGCACAGCACGAGCTCTGGCCTCCTCTCCAAGCCGGCTTCGCATCAGCGCCTGGGGATTTGCCTTGCCTGCTCCTCGCTGTCCTTACAGGGACGCGTGCGGTTCCTTCTTCCCCACTCAGCCCCCTCCACCGCATGGTTTTCCCTGAAAACTTGAGCTATTTGGAGACAGCAGGGAAGGCAGACGGGGCAGCGGACACGGATCGGGCTCTGCTGGGGCTGCAGCCACGCCGCACAGCCAGCCCGAGGCAGCATCCCAGCTCTCCCAACGCATCATCCCAGCTCTCCCAACACATCCCAGCTCTCCCAACATGTCTCTCTGCCTCCCTGAGCCATCCCAGCGTGGCGGAGCAGGCTCAGGAACGCTGCCCCCTCAGCACCTTGCTCCATTCCCCCCCAACACTTTCCTTCCGAGGGTAGATCGGGGCTAGAGCGGAAGCTTTCCCAGCACTACCGGGAGAGCAGGGATAATCCTGACCCTGCGCGAGCCGGGAGGCCAAAGCGCTTACACGTCGGTTCTCAATGCCGAAGCTCTGGGAGCAGGGACAAGGGGACATCTCTGAAGCGGGGAGGGCACCCAGGAGAACGGCGAGAATGGAACCACTGCAGACTCACCCCTCGGCTACAGCCCCAGGGGTCTCGGCCCTGCTCGGAGCAACCCAGGGAGACAGAACACACACGCCGGCCTTTATCCCAAAGGAAGGGGAGGGTACAAGGCACAAATTTAAACCAGGATGAAAAGCATCCGCTCGAAGATAAGGGAATAGCTTTAGTTCTTAGGGAAACCGAGGAAGTAACTTTGAAAGAAGAGCAAACGGCTGCGTGGGCCGAACGCTTTGGCTGTTTCAGGGGTCGATGAGCCATTTGGCCAAGGGCAGCTGGCCCGGAGATCAGGGCCAGGAGTATTGGAACCCAAGGGCAGCACAGCCAAACTCCCAGAGACGGGCACTATCCCCCAGTTCACAGTCAGCCCTAAGCTTTTTCCTTCTTTTATTTCAGTTTGCATTAACGTATTTACAACAGTCAGAGCCTTTAGCACAGGGTCCAGCTTTGCTGCAACACTCCCCAGTTCTCAAACGAAACCACGCGTGTCCCTGGCTCTCGGTGCTCCCCACGAAGGCGGAGACGACCCAGCAGCCGCTTTGTAAAGTAAATCCACACGAGGGAAAAAACACACCAAGCTTTGTGCCCGCGAGGTCAGACCGTGGCACACAGAAGTGTCTCCCACACACTAACATCCCTGCTGTGCACACGCACTCGTAAATCGTGAAATTGCTTCTATTTTCCTTGGACTGCAACCACACTGAACTATGTGGAACCATCCCTGCTGCAGCTCAGACACCACCAGTGTCCCGACAAAGCAAAACAACATCATGGGGAGAGTTTGAGAGTCAAATGATCCCTCACCTCCTTGTAAATGCTATGGAGTCACGACAGTGGAGCCTCATTTCACACGTTTGATCTGCTGAGCTGCGCTCCCTGCACTCAGCAGCTTCCCCCGAGGAAGCCGCCAGCCTCCATCAGCTCTCGAGCTGCTCCTTCCATCCCATCTGCTAACAGACCGTTCCCTTAAAGCTCNGTTTGACCTGCTGAGCTGCGCTCCCGGCAGTCAGCAGCTTCCCCGGAGGAAGCCGCCAGCCTCTCCATCAGCTATCAAACTGCTCCTTCCATCCCATCTGCTAACAGACCGTTCCCTTAAAGCTGCCAGCCTCTCCCTCAGCTCTCGAGCTGCTCCTTTCTTCCATCCCATCTACTAACAGACCAGCCCTTCCACACCAGCCCCGGCCTGGCCTTCAGCCACATCAGCTCTGCTCTCTCCAGGCCCTTCCCACATGCACAAGCGCTCTCAGCACCAACCGTTCTCCCCCTCAGGGAACCCCCAGAGCTGCTCGTCGCCTGGATTTGGGGCTCTTGAGCAGGCAGGGCTGGGCACGAGAAGCTCTGGGGGCACACGCAGCTACAGCTCGGGGTTCAGTACCAAGACTTTTGCTGCTACACCAGAAAATAAACCTTCAGTAACCACACACCGACTTCCAAGAAAGGCAACTCTTCCCATCCAAAGGAAGGGCTTTCCCATCAGTTTCTTCCCCATGCCAGGCTCAGGTGGAGGCTTAGTCGCACCAAAGGAAACTGCTTCTAACCAAGGCTCGATGCTCGTGTCTCTCTGTGCTGCAGAGATTCACCGAACAGCAACTGTTCCCCATCACCTTAGGAAAACCACAGGCCTGATACCCCTTTAAAACACTTTTTTCCATTCCCTCTGCGGATAATTCCCCCCTCAGGTAGCTCCTGCTGAGCCAAAGGAACCTGCGTGCGTGTGTGCGGCTGCAGGGTGGTAGCAGCCAGGAAAATGGGACCAAGTTTCCCGGTGCCTGAAAGTACAGAACAGCCCGTGAACAACGTTCTGAAACTATCGAGTGCAAAAGGCAACATTTCAAGCACTGAACAGCTAAGCAGAAACGGCGCCTGGTGTGTCCAGGCCAGACACGATGGGGGTAGAGAACCAGCACCACGCGACCTCCTGTCCTGCGGCACCACCGGAGTCACCAAACGCCGCTCAAGGCCCAGCTCTCCGCAGGGACCAGGGTTTGGGAAGCCGGGTTTGCCTTCACATCTCAAATCACACGGTAACGGCTCCTCAGAGAAGTCTTGGCACTCACCATATCGATATCTAACTACAGTAAGTCATGCAGCCATGTACAGTTCGATAAATATTTGCTTTATGTATTTTCTCTCATGGATGAAGAGGCCATTCTGCTGCTGTCCTGCAAGGAACGGCCTCATCCAGAGTTTGGAGAGAAGCCTGCTTGCTTAACTGGGGGAGAGGGAAATAATAAAACCCACTGACGAAGGCAGGAGGCGTCTCTACACGGTGACAAGACAGAGAGGAGTCCAAACTGTACAGTAACAGCAACAGAGCAGGTGAGATGTTCCACAATGAGAGCGTCGCACCAAACCCAGCCCAGTAAACCCCTCATGAACGCCACGAGGGCTGGAGGATCGATAGGCAGAGAGACCAGGACCTCAGTTCCCCAGATAATTTCCCTGTTTCGGAGCCTGAAAGATGCTAGGACCGTATTTTGTGCTCTTAGTGCAATCCGAGTAACTCCACCGCCTTCCCTCGGCGCAAAGGGAAGTCAGAATAAATGTCGAAGCCTATTTTTGGAAATACTACTGAGCGGCGGCTCATTTGAAAAGCCGATTTTTTTAGCTTCCTTTATCCTGCAGCACTAGAATTGAAGCCCTTAAATCTTCCCTCTGTGAACGCAGATTGTCCAAAAAGTCCTGGCAAAGCACGACCCCGGCACTGTGGGACCTGGCGGCGGCACCACAGGCTCTATCGCGACCGGCGGAAACGAAAACTCGCGTCACGGCCTAGCAACTCGGCCCTGTCGAGCAGGACCAGGACAGCCCTCAAAAGGCAGGAAGACAAGAGATGTTAGCGCCCGAAGGAATCGCTTCATGCAATGATTTCATTGCGGTTTTTGTTCCTGCAGTAAAGAAGTTACATCAGGTATAAAAGTCAGCATCAAGTTTCTCTAGGAAAGCCTCGCGTCCATTTGCATGAACACCCTGCATGAACACACAGTCAAGCAAAATCCAGCCCCGTGGGTGGGTTTAGAGCACACTCCGGGCACAGAAACGCTTGCAGGACTCTGCCCTCTGCGCTGGCATCGCCGAGAGCGAACACAATCTCTCTCAAACCCCACTTGTGAGCCAGACCAGCCACAGGCAGCACCCGCTGGGCTCCGGGAGCCGCTGTGCAGCCAAGTATTTACCTGGAACAAAGCACCTGGTCACACGGCTTCTTCGCTCGCTAGAGAAAAGTGGGAAATTCTGGAAGCAGAGTCCTCTCTCAGCTGAGATTTTTGCTGTAACACTCTACATTTATGGTGAAAAGAATACAACAGGGTTCGCGTTAACCGGCAGTCCCACCAAACCAAACGGATTTTCAATTCCAGACAGGGCAGCCGCACGCAGTTCCAGGCTTTGAGCTCGTCCCTCTAGCTCCCGTCCTGACATTGTGCGAGAGAAGCGAGCGAGAGACCGTCCGTTCGGAGTCTGACTTGGCATTTTCTTGTTCGTTCGGACCAGTTAATTACTCCTAGTTGAAAACTACTCGGCTGTTTTAATGTGTCTGTCCAGTTCCTGTAAACATGAGGAGAGCCCAGAGCTGCACGCACACAGTAACCGTTTGCAGTCCTTAACCTGAATACTTTGCATTTTTTCTTCAGAGCCTGAAAAGAGCTCGTCCGCATCATGGATCAGTACCACGAAAAAAAAAAAAAATCAAACAGCAAGCCCAACGAAATCAAGTTTTCGCACAAATCTTAAATGTTCGAGTGGATTAAATTAAAAAGAAACATACTGTGAAGAAAATTCAGCCTCAAGCAAATTCAATATTCCCTTCAAAAAGGACAATTTCTCGGAGCGGGAACACAAAGCCCTTAATTCTAGCTGCATCACAGGGAATTCTCACGTGAAGCTGCTCTTTTTAAATCCGAAGAAGCGTTTCTCTCGATACAAAAAATCGTTAAGCTCACACGTTAGCATTGGAGTTAATGCCCCCAAGGTACCATCCCGGCAAAAAAAAACAAGGTTAAAAAAAACAAGACGGCAGATAAAACGCGATCGTAGGAAACTCGACTGAGGCTTGGCGATACTTTCAGAGGTTAAAGATGCCTTGCAAGTCACCACAAACCCTGGACACGCTGCGCTTCAGAGCCAGAACGAAACGGGGAGACGACTTCACCCTCGTACGAAGCTGAGATTGCGGGAGGACTTCAGGGAAATCCCCTCTGCTTGAGGAGCAGGAGTGGTCTGAAAGTACGGGCCGGCATGGAGGGACCAAAAGATTCAAAACTTTATTTTTTTTTTGTTGGTTTTTTTTTTTTTTGTGTGTTGGGTTGGTTGTTTTTTTTTTTTTAATAAAGTTAACAACAAAACAAAAAATTCACAAGCCTTCCCCCTCCCGAGCTGGTTTCCTCTTCACACACAAAAAAAAGCACACGAAACAGAGGTCTCCAACCCAGAAAACCGAAACTGCTCTAAGTACAACGAGACGTGATGAAGGAAGGAGTCTACGGATGTCCGAACTCAAGATTAAAACAAGCAGATCAGGTACGGGTGCGTTTTGGTTTTTTNGGGGGCGTTCTGGTTTTTTTTTTTTTTTTTTTTTGTTTTAGCCAAACTGGAAAAAGAAATTTCCAGGCCCAGAAGCTGAAAAAGAAAATGGAAGATATTAGCGCTTTCAAAATTTGAGGACGATGCAGGGTTAACTGCTGGGCTAGCTCGATGCCAACCAGTGCCTCATTCAAACAAAATGAATGATCTTCAAACATTTGAAGGAGAGAGGGGTGAGATCTTTGCTGCTGCTTTCCCAGCAGCTGATTTCCAGCAGCTGTACTCATGATAACACGGGTAAAGGAGCAGATTTACACAGAGGAAGGTAAAACGGGGCAAAACGTGCAAGATTTCTTAAAATTCACATCATAAAAGCCCTTAAGGAACGGCCACTTCTATTGATAGCTGCTCAGAGCGGGGTAAAGCCGTCCTGCTCCAGCGTGTGTGAAGAAAGCCAAACCCCACACGAGGTGTTAAGGGACAGGAAAGCTTCGTCACTGCATCCAGTCACCTCAAAATATTTGCAGGCAGGAGGATTCACGGTGTTGTGAGCCAGAGGAGTTCGCTGTGCGACACACACACAGGATTTCTGCTCAGGAATCACCTCTGCTGCTTCCACACCAGCAGCTGTAGCAAAGCTCTGCTCAGTTATCCCTAAGCACCACTCAGATGGCAAAGTCTACGTGTTTCTAGAAAAGCAAATCCCTGTG
>WAAB01024797.1:0-15339 GCA_013389865.1 Piaya cayana
GAAGTCTCCCACAAGAACAAAGGAAAAGCAACATTATCTAGAAATAAGTGAAAATAACACAAATATGCATGTTGTAGAAGTGTACTAAAACACAGTACTTAAGAAATCAGAAATCCATGCAACAAAGACACTTCCAGCTGATGTTTGATCATCCCACTTAATCTACTCTTTTCTGACAGAAGGTATTTAAAAAAGAGAAACTCATTATGTTAATGTGTGTCACATGGTACAATAATTCCCTGAAGGGGTGTGAATATAGGGGACAAAGGAATTTAGCTAACAGAAGCAGACTTTTCCCTTGTTCTTGGTTTTAGGTATAAAAATTGGCAGCAAGCTGAATTTCAGTCACATTTCAAGCAATATGAACTGAATTGCTATAAATCAGTTTTAAGAGAATAGGAAGCAAAAATAAGTATGACTTTCATATATTCCCAGTGAGATTAATATCAGCATCAAAACATGTTGTAGTTGTGACAATTATTAGAAGCAAACAGTTTTAGGAGTTTAAAGTCTCACTAGTGCAACTGTCACTTATATCAGTAACATTTTTATGTGCAGAAGACAACAATAAAGTAAACTTACCTACAGTAGCTCTAATTAAGGGGGAAGAATCACCAATGTTGTTCAGACATTCACTTTTAATGAAGTCCGTTACCCCATTTGGAAAGTTGTGAAAATGTGCTTTTACGTTATTCTTTAAGATAAGACCACTCAAGGAACGCGTTGGTTCATCTGCAACAGAAAATAATTACATTCAAACTTCACAGAATCATAGAATCACCAGGTTGGAAAAGACCCACCGGATCATCAAGTCCAACCATTCCCATCAAACACTAAACTATGTCTCTCAGCACCTCCTGAATGTCCTGAGGTGGAAGGGACCCACTAGGATCATCGAGTCCAGCCCCTGTCCCTGCACAGGACACCCCAACATTCACACCGTAGGGCTGAGGGTGTTGGCCAAACGCTTCTGGAATACTGTCAGGCTTGGGGCTGTGACTGCTTCCCTGGGAGTTGTTCCAGGGCTCCACCACCCTCTGGGGGAAGAACCTTTTCCTGATGTCCAACCTAACCCTCCCCTGGCACTTCTATCAGATTACAGGATAAAGCAGATTTCCAGAACAACACAACAAGATCAAAGCTTAAAGTGAGAGATATTAGACTCTTTCCTCATCTCTCCTTCCAAATACACCTGTCAATTCATGTAAAAAAGTTTTTTAGTTTCCAAGTTCACTATTTCCATCTATGAGTGGGGAGGTTGGTGCTCCAGAGCTACCCTCCAGGAAGACCTGGACAGGCTGGAAGAGTGGGACAACAAGAACATTATAAAGTTCAACAAGGACAAGTGTAAGGTCTTGCACCTGGGAAAACATAACCCTGGAGTGCAGCACANTCCATACGAGGTAAGGTTGAGAGAGCTGGGTTTGTTCAGCCTTGAGAGGAGGAGGCTTAGGGGAGACCTTATCACCATGTGCTAGTACATAAAGGGTGTCTGCCAAGAGGATGGAGACGCCCTTTTTACAAGGAGTCACATGGAAAAGACAAAGGGTAATGGGTAGAAGTTGCTCCTGGGGAGATTCTGATTGGATTCCAGAAGAAAATGTTTCCCCATGAGAACCATTAAATATTGGAGTAATCTCCCAAGGGAAGTGGCGGATTGCTCTGCACTGGGCACTTTTAAGGCTCAGCTCAACAAGGTGCTGGGCCATCTCATTCAAACTATAGATCACCTAAAAGGTTAGACCAGATAATGCTTGTGGTCCCTTCCAACCTATCATTCTATGATTCTATCTATTCAAAGTTAGAATATCAGTATTCCAAATTCTACATTTTAAGAAAATTTTGTAGAGATAAAAGCAAGGAATAGAATTGAACTCCTGGGATATAGGAGACTCGTGAAAGAGATAGTCAAAGACATTAAGACATTCTAATTATACTGACAAGTTGATGTAGCTCTATTACTGTATGAAATAGAAGACAACCCAGCTTTCACCATAGTAAGACTTAGAAATGAGGTAGGGACTACACAGTAAGTCCACTGCCCCCTACTCCCACAAAAATAGTATTCAATTTTTCTACAAAATAAAGTACTGTACTCCCTTCAGATACCAGCTTTCTATTAATCTATTAAATTAATAATTAGAGAAGAAAAAAGGCTTTAAACAATGTTAACAGTTAAAGTGTTATATAGCGTGAACCATAAAAAAAAGCCATCAGAACTGACCTAAACAGAGTAATAATTTAAGCTTAGGCAACAGTTTGAATTCTCTTCAATGAGCTCTTCTTGCCTACAAATTCCTCCAAATTATCAGGACAAGGAGAGAAGCAGAAAAAGAACAGCCTAGATTTTTCAGTTATACTGAAGCAAGCTCACATTTAGTTCTTCAACCAAGGGCATGAATAACTTTGTACTACTTCTGAAACATGCTGAAAGTAAAATCTGGATGTTCGACATAGAAAAATTTAGACTATAGCATAAGAAAATTTAAATTTACAGTTTATGGTGATCCTAATCAGCACATGAAGCTAATTTTAATTAGCATTTTAGGCACTTGTTTGTTTTTTTCATGAAGCTGATGTGGTTTAACCCTGGCTGGCAGCTCAGCCCCATAGCCACTCACTCCTCCCACAGTGAGATGGGGAAGAGAATTGGAAGGGCAAAAGTGAGAAAACTCTGTGTTGAGATAAAGACAGTTTAATAGAGAAAGCAAAAGCTGTGCACATCAGCAAAACAAGGGATTAATTCACTGCTTCCCATCAGCAGTCAGGTGTTCAGTCATTCCCAGGAAAGCAGGGCTCTATCACAGGCAACGGTGATATGGGAAGACAAACACCATCACTCCGAATATCCCCCTTCCTTCTCCTTCCCAAGCTTTTATTGCTGAGTGCAACATCCTATGGTGTGGAATATCCCTTTGGTCAGCTGGGTTCAGCTGTCCTGGCTGTGTCCCCTCCCATCTCCTTGTGCACCCCAGCCTGCTCGCTGGTGGGGTGAGGAGCAGGAAAGGGCTTGGCTCTGGGTGAGCACTGCTCAGCAAGAGCTGAAACAGCCCTGTTATCAACACTGTTCCCAGTACAAATCCAAACCAGCCCCATATGAACTCTGGATCAGTCTTAGGTTTGCCTGAAATACTCTCTGAATGCAAAGTAAAATCTCTGCATCTACTATTAGTCCAGTGTAATATGTCTAACTACATTTTCTTTACATAACTATAATCCACTGATAGGTATGTACATCTTCAAGAAATCCACTTCTCCATAGGCAACTATTAAGACTTAATGTTGTATCCGGCCAGGAAGGAAGCCAAAGGAGTTTTCCTTTAATTTCAACATTATTTAAATCCCTTACAAGCCACAATGATTGCTTTATCTTTAGCAGCCACAGTTAGAGACAGAACAGAATCCTGGAATGGTTTGGGTTGGAAGGGACTTTAAAGCCCATCCAGTTCCATCCCCTGCCACGGGCAGGGGCACCTCCCACTAGAACAGGCTGCCCAAGGAACATTCCTTCCCAAGGTCTCATCTCAATCTCCCGTCTTGCAGCTTCAAATCCTTCCCCTCATCCTATCCCTGCACTCCCTGATCAAGAGCACCTCCCCAGCTTTCCTGGAGCCCCTTCAGGACTGGAAGCTGCTTTTAAGGTCTCCCCAGCCTTCTCTTCTCCAGGCTGAACAACCCCAACTCTCTCAGCCTGGCCTCAGAGCAGAGGTGCTCCAGCCCTCACATCATCTCCATGGCCTCCTCTGGACTCACTCCAACAGCTCCATGCCCTTCCTGTGCTGAGGATTCCAGAACTGGACACAGGACTCCAGGTGGGGTCTCACCAGAGTGGAGCAGAGGGGCAGAATCCCTTCCCTCGCCCTGCTGGCCACGCTACTTTGGATGCAGCCCAGGACACTGTTGGTTTCTGGGCTGCGAGCACACGTTGCCGGCTCCTGTTGAGCACCAGCATCCCCAAGTTCTTCTCCTCAGGGCTGCTCTCAATCCATTCTCCAGAAGGGAAGATACACTATGTTTTAGCTGGACTAGAAATTGTATCAGGTCTAACCCAGGTGGAAGCAGTTACCAGGGCAACTGGAGACAACACTGTAAAGGCACTGAAATTTTTGTTTCGTTACTTACTGAAACCCCAATGCAAACAGATAATGGCACCCACTTCACTGCTGGAGTGGTGCAGAAATGGGCTAAGGGAAAAGGGATAACATGGGCATTCCACATCCCATATTATCCTCAGGCAAATGGGATAGTAGAGAGAACCGATGGCCTGTTAAAGCGAGTTTTAAAACTGCAGTCACTCAACTGGACCATTCGATTGCCTGATGCAGTAACCCAGGTAAATAATCGTTGGGGAGTAATCCACAAATTCCTTTTAATTGGACCATATTGAAGTGACAGGGCCTGATGGACAGGTCTGAAATGATATGGATGACCCATGGATGATTTGCGTTGCATTGCTATGTGCACTGTTCAGCCTATAACATCTCACATTGCTATCATCAACAGAGTCGTACTGTGTTATTCTTAATACACAAGAGTGTGAGAAAGTGTTTTATTATCCGTGTGATTGTGCTGTACTATTCTTGGTGCAAGAAAGTGCGAGAAAGAGAGACAGTGAGTAGCTAGGGCCAGAGAACCCATGGTTTTAGAGTGATGCAAGTTGCTCGTCCAATGGCATAAAAGCTAAGCCCCTCGCAGCAATGGTTGGAGACCTTCCCCACAAGTGGACAAACTGTGTAGGGACCGTGTGGCGACCCCAATTGTTGGGACAGCCTCTCCACATCCCCACTGCGAAAAAAAGGGGCTCCCTGGCAACTGCAGATCTGGATGATAAAGCAATTGGTGATGTATCTTTCTTAATTACTATACTTATTCTCTTACAGTAATGATTAGATGCATTGCCTTTACAAGCCATTAACTTGTGGTTGATCACTACTGATAACTTTTACCATTCTTGCTGTAATAATTTGAGTAAAACTTGATTTTACAGAGTATTTAGAATCTGGGCCTTTATGATGACTTTTGCTAAAGACCTTCCTTTGTGGTAAAACAGGGTGGGGAGTTAAGGAATTCAGAATTCCAACCAAAGTCTGATGAGAATATGGTACATTAGGCACTATTAGTATAAACTCCAGTGTTTATAGGAAAGTGCAAGGAAAAAAACATCAATCTTTTATCATAGAATCATAGAATCACCAGGTTGGAAAAGACCCACTGGATCATCGAGTCCAACCATTCCCATCAATCACTAAACCATGTCCCTCAGCACCTCATCCACCTGTCCTTTAAACACCTCCAGGGAAGGTGACCCAACCCCCTGCCCGGGCAGCCTCTGCCAGTACCCAATGACCCTTTCTGTAACAAATTTTTTCCTAATGTCCAGCCTGAACCTTCCCTGGCAGAGCTTGAGGCCATTCCCTCTCGTCCTGACCCCTGTCACTTGGGAGAAGAGCCCAGCTCTCTCCTCTCCACAACCTCCTTTCAGGTAGTTGTAGAGAGCAATGAGGTCTCCCCTCAGCCTCCTCTTCTCCAGGCTAAACAACCCCAGGTCCCTCAGACACTCCTCATAACCCTTGTTCTCCAGCCTCTTCCCCAGCTCCGTTCCCTTCTCTGGACACACTGTAGCCCCTCAATGTCCTTCTTGTAATGAGGGGCCCAAAATTGAACCCAGGATTAGAGGTGTGGCCTCATCAATGCCAAGTCCAGGAGCACAATCCCTTCCCTGCTCCTACTGGCCACACTGTTTCTGGTCAAAGCCAAGGTGATTAATGGCAGCCAGCATGGCTTCACCAGGGGCAAATCCTGTATGACCAACCAAGTGCCCTTCTATGATGGGGTAACCACAGCAGTGGACACGGGTAAACCAACAGATGTGATCTATGTAGCCGTCCAGAGGAGGGGTCCAGAGGAGGCTACAAGGATCATCCGAGGGCTGGAGCACCTCCCATACGAGGACAGGCTGAGAGAGTTGGGCTTGTTCAGCCTGGAGAAGAAAAGGTTCTGAGGAGATCTTATAGTGACCTTCCAGTACCTGAAAGGGGCCTACAGGAAAGCTGGGGAGGGATTGTTCGCAAAGGCTTGTGGTGATAGGACAAGGGAAAATGGGTATAAACTGGAGAGGGGCAGATTTAGACTAGACATAAGGAAGAATTTCTTCACCATGAGGTTGGTGAGGCACTGGAACAGGTTTCCCAGGGAAGCTGTTTGCCCCATCCCTGGAGGTGTTCAAGGCCAAGTTGGATGGGGCCTTGGGCAGCCTGATCCAGTGGGAGGTGTCCCTGTCCATGGCAGGGGGGTTGGAACTAGATGATCTTTATGGTCCCTTCCAACCCAAACTATTCTATGATTCTATATCTTAGAGGCAGGCCTCAGTGAAACAGCCAGCTTTGCTTGCAAAGTTATTTGTCTTTGGTCATAACAGAAGTGTGAACTTCTAACAGTATGAGTATCTCTACCTTGGTCTGCAGTGTAAAGCACGCTCTCTTTCTCCTAGCCGACAACCTTGGCAAGGCTGTAGGATAGACTCCCAACAGAACCCTCCTCAGGAGGGGAGGGGAAAGAATACTTTCCCGGCTGTACTGAAGACAGTTATTTACCCTATGAGTCCATCACATTTTCCCCTACTGGTCCAACAGAGGATGCAAAATATTGTAACTACTGAATAGCAGTTCTAAAGGTCTCTTTACCTTGCTTAGGTAGGACTAATGAGGGACAACAGAGGGCTGTTGGTTGGATTCAAAGCAAGGTAGTAGAATATTTAGAATTTAACAAGTACTATGAAAAGCACCAACACTGGACTCAATTATGACACCTTCAAGTCTGCAAGTTTCCTGAACTAGAAATATAAAGTTAAAAACAGCTGCCTTGGACAAAAGATTATGACTAAAAATGTCACTGATGCAGGATGAAAGTTTCTCTGAAACAACAGCTGCTTCTCAGCAGTCTCACAGAAAACCTACCTGATGTGTCTATGAGAGATCAGTGCAGATTGATCCCAAACACCTCTTCTTAAGATGTTAACGTGCTACTTCTCCCCAGCTTGCTTGCCTCCCTCAAACTACCAGATCCCAATTCCTCCTCCCATGACTTAATACTTTAAAACAACCATTTGGCAATAAGTTAGCCTGTCCTTCCTTTTATTCCACCAGAGAGATACATGTAATTATTAAGGAGGGAAAAAAATTACTATCATATAATCTAAGGAGATCTGTTGGAAAGATTCTGAAACATCACTAAACACACATCAGTATCTAGAACCTCAAGCTCAAGGGGTGAACAGAATGAAGAAAGAGAAACTGGCAAGTAAGGCAGTGTTAGATAATGGGAGGGGGCAGGAAGAGATATGGAGCAACCCTCTTACCATATCCTTTGTACAAACTCCCAATCCTACTATCAGACTTATTCAATTTTTTATTTTTCTGTTCATATGCTTTATACCATTAACAATTAAAGAATGATAGCATACTCATAAATAAGTAAGTATTGAATACTTCACCTACACTAGTAACTTGCTCAAAAATGTTATGTCCTGGCCAATTGAGTCCTTGAAAGTGTGTGTGCTTTCAAACTCTTGAGGTATTCCCCTAAGGCCTTAAAGAGTATCAGATTTCCTACATAGAACACACAAAATCCTTTGGATATACTCCAGTCTTCAAATATGAAAATATACTTTCCTCTTCCTCTCTCTTTCCTTCCTTCTGAAGTAACTTGATAGCACAACCAAAACACTAGTTAAAATGTAATATAGATGCTCTTGCAGATGCTTTGAATGATACAAGGCCCCATGTAAGTAAAATCTAATTCAAAGTGGGGGAGGGGGCAGAAAAAAAAACAAGAATTAAAAAAATCAGAGGTGGAGCATGAGAAGGCAGAAAAAGCACTGGTGACAGATTATGTGCCAAAACAAATCTTGAAATAAGTCTGTCTCAGTGGCAAAGACCTCACAAATCAGTAACTGTAGTGCAATGGAAAGAAAGGCTTTCAAACACCCTGATTGTTACTAAGGAACTGCCTGAATTTACCAACTGGAAAAGGCTATACAGTCTGCCATAAACATTTTGTACTAATGTCCATAAAGATAAGCCAACAGTAAGCAATTACATTTTATTATAATTAAGGCTTCAGAATGAAGATTCTGACAGACAATCTTTGGACTACTCTAGTATGTGATCTTGAAAATATTTAACTGGTTGATTACTATGGAGATCATGATCACAACTGGACTTAGCAGCACGTTTTACAACATGTAGAGTCATGATTCATCACTATGAAGCACAAAGTTATTCCACAATTTTGCTACAGTCTGATAGAAGTATGATGCTCCCACATTTCTGGGAAGTCTTCATACGACATCTAGAATGGAACCTATTCAAAGACTGAAACTATAAGCACCAACACATTATCAGATCCTTTTCCACAAAGACTCCTGAGAGGATAGAGTTCTAAATGACTATGAAGATCAGCCAACCAGCAAACTGACTATAGAAATGAGCTTCCTATTTCTTTCAAACTAAATTAAGAAAAAAAAAAAACCAGAATAAATCAGTCAATAGCTCAAGAACTTACCTTCAGACTTCAACTTTGTCAGAACAAAAATCAGGTAGTTGTTGAAATCTGGATACTGGTTGAGTTGTTCTAGTTTCTGAAGAGAGAAACTGTTAAGGAAAATTGAATCATCACACACAGTATTTATAGCCTTCTAGATACTACAATTATTGAATTATATACTACTACCTCATTTCAAAAAGCTATGACTATACGCTCATAACATACAGAGAATGAACAATCTGAAAACAGTTTCTGTAATTTTCATACTGAAGCAGTAGCTTTTAGTTACATTGAAATCTGAAAAACAAAAATCCAGGGACAGACACAGAAATTAACAAATCCTTAAAAATATTTTTAAAGAAACACACGCACCCCAACCCCAGTACCTTTCTCTGTACAGTTTTAGATTTTAATATTTACACTTTGAAGCCAGCAAAACCCAAGGAATCCACTGAGACACAATCCCATAATACATCATTTTTATGTAATATCATTACATATTACAATAAATAAAAGCATTTTATATAAAACCATTCAGCATTAAAGGTGCTCCAGAGTGGATGATTTTGCTGGGGGACCTGTCCTGAAAGCACCAAAACTGCAGCCACAACCACAAAGGTGTTTTAAAAGCATAGCAAGAAAGCAAGTGCGCAAGCCTCCCCCCACACCTCCGCCCTCCGGTGTGGGTGAAATGTGAGCTCCTGCAGAACTCTCACACCACATTGACTCATCAGGGGCAGAGTGAAGGGTGACGGCACCAAACCCACTGCCCAACAACAGCCACCCTTTGAGAGTGCGACGACCAGGAGCAGGCAAACAGGGCCAGGGCTTGTTGGAAGGGCAGGGCGCATCACTTGGCATGGCAGTTTGCGCAGGCAGGGCACACAGGGAGGGCACAGTCTCCATGCTCAGCAGGTAAGCTCAGTCCGTGAGAGGGAGCCCAGCCACAGTGTCCACCCAGCAGGAGGCTGCATCCTCTGCACCTGCCAGAAGGGACACATCAGCCCGGACTGAGCTCCCAGGAAAACACGCAGCCATCCAGGTCTCGGGCCACAGGGAGTGCCCCCAGCTTGCACTGGAAACAGGGGTCAGCAGGGGTACAGCTGTGTGAGGTGCGAGCAGGTGGACGATCTCCTCTGCCTGGTGGCAGAGCTGCGAGAGGAAGTAGAGAGGCTAAGGCGCATCAGGGAGTCTGAGCTAGAGACAGACTGGTGGAACTACACCCTGAGCTCCCTGAAACAATAACAGACAGCCACCGGAGAAAACCCCTGATCAATGGGATCCAGTATCCTCCCACCACCAGGATGGAGGCAGGAGCTTAAAGGGAAGCAGTGAGTAGAAGTGAGTCCAGGAGTCAACCATCCACCGACAGGGCAGAAAATGAACCCCTTCCTTGCCCATGCCTCCCCAGGTGCCTCTGCACAACAGATACAAGCTCTAGTTGTGGAGGACCAATCAGTGGATGCTGTGGATGTCAATTCATCTACACGAGAGGAGGGGCCAAGACCAGAAAACCACACACCTTGCATTACAACTGCCATGAGTTGCAGGAAAAAGCGAGTCATGGTTGTAGGAGACTCCCTGCTGAGGGGACCAGAGGCTCCCATATGTTGAGCAGACTCAACTCACAGGGAAGTCTGCTGCCTCCCAGGAACCTGGGTTAGGGATATTGCTTAGGAAACTCTGCAGTCTGGTAAGGCCCTCAGCCTATTACCTGTTACTGCTCTTCCATGTGGGAGGTGACAAAGCTGCAGTATGGAGCCCAAGGGTGATCAAAAGACTTCAGGGCCTTGGGATGGCTAGTGAGGGAATCTGGGGCCAAGGTGATTTTCTTCTCCCACCTTCCAGTTGTGGGCGGTGACACTGGAAGGATCAGACAGACCCAATCTATTAATACATGGCTCCATGGCTGGTGTCACTGGAACAACTTTGGATTTTTTTACAATGGGATGGCTTACACAGCACCAGGTTTACAGGTATTGGATTGGAGCCACCTTTCTCAGAGGGGGAGGACGGTCATAGAATCATAGAATAGTTTGGGTTGGAAGAGACCTTAAAGATCATCTAGTTCCAACCCCCCTGCCATGGGCAGGGACACTAGATCAGGCTGTACCCCATGCCACACTGCCAACTCAGCCCGGCAGGCAGTGGCCCCCCCATCTCAGCCTTCTCAGCAGGATCCACTCCCGCCGCAGCTGAGGGCTGGGTGCTGGCAGCAGCCCAGCGTGTGGTAATCCGGGAAAGCAGCAGAAACAGAAACAGCCACGCCAGAGCTTAATAAAGAAAAAAAACTAACCTTAGCTCTGGGTTCACAACAGGTGCTCGGGCTACTGGCGGGGGAAGGCGGTCCCGCGGCCCAGAGGTCGCGTTGACGGTTCAAACGCCGCGCCACGGACACCCGCTCCGGCGAAGGCTCAGCCCACAGCGCTCATTGTGGCTGCTCCCCAGGTAGGCCTAGCCGGCGCCGCTGCCTGCCGCAGTGCCGGCCTGTGGCCGCGCTGTCCCCCACCCAGCGCCCCTGGCCTCTTCAGCGCCCGCCCGGGCCGCCGCGGCCCTGCTCTGCTTTCCTGCCTCAGCCACTCGCCCGCCTGCCTGCCTTGACCAAGGATACTTGTTGCACGACTCTCTGCGTGGTGGTGTCCGGGGACTGGGACTCCTTGAGCAGCTGCAGGATCTGCTGAAGCCCCTGTTCGTCGGGCTTCCACGCATACTCCATCTTGGCTTGCTGAAAAACACTAAACAGACAGCCACAATGTCAACTTGTTAGCGGCACGGTAGGCCCGGGGGGAGGGCGGGAGCGGGAGGTCAAGCTGCGCGGCACCAGGCCCACTTTCACCCGCGCGGCCCACCAAGTCCAGCCCCACAGATGGACAGCACTGACCTGGTCCTGCCACCACTCGCTGTACTCCGCACCGAGCGTACTGAGTCACAGCGAATTTGCAATCTGGCCCTAAGAGCTGCCTCGCGTTCTCCGGGGTCCTAGCGCCGGGCACGCCTCCGCCCGCCCAAACGGCCTCGGGCCCGCCGGCGCCGTCGTCAGCCTTTCCCCAGTGCGTCCCACGCCATCAGGAGCCTAGGGGGGCACAAAACACGAGCCTCTCAATCCGGGGCGGCGGTAAACGGGGCTCCTCCTCCACAGCCCTTCTCCACCACCACCCGAAAACAGAGAGAAAGCTCCAGCAGCCCCGACAAGCGAGGGATGAAGCAGAGCTCCGGCCTCCTCGGGACAGCTGCGGCCACACACCCGCAGCGCCTGACAGTGAGCTAAGGAGGCTGCCGCCCACAGAGAAGCAGGAATACAAATGCAGACCCAGGAGTTAGGAACGCAGTACCTGCTTTCCTGTCTGCTTTACTTCTACATGATTTGTTTTAATGCTGGGTAGATGTCATAAGTTCTCAATTTCACATGTAAAGAGGGAATAGGACCAGCTACACAAAAAGGGGGGAAAGAAACTCAAAATAAACTACTTTGAATACCTAGTGTATCTTATCCTCAGCCTCAAAAATATACCAGAGGAAATCTCAGGTAAAAATTAGCAATTTTTCTGTATGTAGAATAGAACAGGATAGTTCAGTTGAAGGGACCTACTAGAATACTAGAATCATCTGGTCCGACTGCCTGACCACTTCAGGGTTGACCAAAAGTTAAAGCACGTTCATCATCAAGGCCATTGTCCAAATGCCTCTTAAACACTGACAGGCACAGGGCATCCACCACCTCCCCAGGAAGCCTGTTCCTGGGTTTGACCACCCCCTTGGTAAAGAAATGCTACCTCATGTCCAGTTTGAACCTCCCTGGCACAGTTTTGAGCCCTTCCCACATGTCCTATCACTGGATCCCAGGGAGAAGGGGTCATCAGCACCTCCCTCTCCACTTCCCCTCCTCAGGAAGCTGCAGAGAGCAATGAGGTCACCCCTCAGCCTCCTTTTCTCCAGACAAAATAAACCCAGATTCCTCAGCCGCTCCTCACAGGACATGCCTTCCAGCCCTTTCACCAGCTCTGTTGCCCTCCTCTGGATGCATTCAAGGACCTTAACACCCCCCTTAAATTGTGGGGCCCAGAACTGCCCACAGCACTCAAGGGGAGGCTGCACCAAGGCTGAATATAGCGAGATCATTGCCTCTCTTAACCAGCTGGTTATGCTGTGTTTGGTGTTGCCAGGATGCAGTTTGCCCTCTTGGCTGCCAGGGCACTGCTGGCTCATGTGGAGCTGCTGCCCACCGGCACCCCAGATCCCTTTCTGCAGGGCTGTTCTCCAGCCACTCCTCTCCCAGTCTATGCTTGTGTCCAGTGTTACTCCATTCCAGGTGCAGAATCCAGCCCTTGGACTCATTACATTTCATACCATTAATGATTGCCCAATGCTTTTATATATATAAATACATACGCATTACATACATATTATATATATTATATCCAATATATAATATCTATAATATATATTATACATTGTGCATTATATATTATATAGAATATCTATATTATATATTGTATATTATATATATTTTATACATATGCTACTGGGCAAAATAAGAACATATACTGCTTAAACCCGGTCTAAAATATGGTAATGGAAACCAATAATTCCTTAGCTTTTTACAGTCTTGTTTTCAGTAGTTGCATTTGTATTCATCCTGCTTACATCTCACTTTAACTAAAAACTAGTTTGACTTTCTCCTTCCTCTGCAGCAGCACAGTACTCAATATGAGCGCCACACGTGCTGCACATCACAGCCTTACCAACTGTTCAGAGGCATCGAGGGAACATTAGAGGTTCCTAACAGTGCGGCCCAGGCAATTTGCTATGTGGCTCTTCTCACCTCCCCAATGCTTTCAATTAAATCAGTATTTAAGTTACAGTCAGCTGTCCGGTCTCAGGTGCTAAGAAGCATCCTGTGCCAACTTTCTTCCTATCACTGTGAGCCACCACTCTTGCAAGGAGCCAAAACCAGTACCCACAGCATAGTCTCCAGCAAAGCAGCAAAATCATAGAATCACTAGGTTGGAAGAGACCTTTGAGGTCATCAAGCCCAACCTTACCTGTCCACTACTACACCAGATCCCTAAGCACCTTATCTACGTGGCTTTTAAACATCTGCAGGTCAGTAAGGTAGGACAACAAAGCCTTGCCACCAGTTAGTAGGAAAGGACAGGCGCAAAGGTTTATACGAGTTGTTTTGTGAGCAGCGGGATTCTCCACTAGTTTCCCTCTAGTACAGAAAAGCGTCAAGCTAAGGATCTGCGTTAGCCAAACCCAGGCCATTAAAAGCAATGTTCATGGCTCATAACCATATGAGCATGAGAACTCTCCATAATGATGCTTGCAGAGATGGAGCAGATGAAAGGTGAGGTCCAACAAATCAATGAAGTGCTAATTTGGGTCTCATTATCCTAACTGCTGCCTTGCCAGGAAGGTTGTGGAAATCTGATTATCTTTGAGACTTGGCCCACTGTCTGTTACTCTTCAGAAATTAAGAGACAAGGATTACATCTGTTTAATTTTATCAGGTAGCCAAGTGCACTAGACAAAAATAAGATTTATTATGGAAAACAAGAAAAGAGACCAGAAAGGAATTTTGAGAGACAGAATAGGAAAGAGAAGGAAGAGAAGCAGACCATGGATCCGTAACTTAAAAAAAACTGACATAGGTTTCCTTTCCATGAATTCTAGAATCCCAGAATGGTGGGGGTTGGAAGAGCCCTCTGGAGCTCATGCAGTCCACCTCCCCTGCTAAAGCAGGGTCACCTTGAGCAGGTTGCACAGGAACACATCCAGATGGGTTTGGATCTCCCCAGAGAAGGAGACTCCACATCCTCTCTGGGCAGCCTGGTCCAGCGCTCCGTCACCCTCATAGGAATAGAAGCTTTTCTCATGTTCGGGTGGCTCGATTGGTGGCAGACACGGTAGGCTCTGCAGCCAGGTGCTAAATCGAGGCAAAAAGGCAGTCCCCACAGTGAGGGCAGCCAAGGAAACTAAGGAAGGAGCAAGGGGCGGGCGATTCCTGACTCCCGGAAATGGCAGCTGCCACGTGGTGGATGACGCGGGGAGGGGGGCAGTCACAGAAGCAGCCGCGGGAAACTTAAACAGCCCCTAGGGAGTAAAGAGAGACAGGAGCGCAGTGAACAGGAGCGGGCAAACAGAGCACGGCACGGCAGTTTGTGCGGCAGTTTGTGCAGGCAGGGAAAACGGGGAGGGCACTGGAGCTTGACCAGAAGGAGCAGAGAACCATGCAGGCCACTTGGCAGAAAATTAGGGCTGCTCCAAGCTCCGTACCGGCCGTGACTAATGCAGCCTCGCAGACCAATAGGTGCACGCTGCCACCCAGACTGCAGGCTGCAGGGCATGCTCCCCTCCTGCTTCAGTATCAGACACTAGTGAGGAATTCACCTGTGGGAGTTGCACTTGGGTGGAGGAACTCCTTCGACTGGTGACAGAGCTCAGGGAGGAGGTGAGCAGGCTGAGGACCATCAGAGAGCGTGAGAGGGAGATTGACCACTGGAACAACAACCTATGCCCCCTGTCTCAGGCCCAACAGGTGGGCTGTATGACAGAGGACGCCCCATCCTCTCTCCATTCAGCCAAGGAGAAAAATTTAGGAGGTGGAGGGGAGTGGCAGCAGGTTCCTGCCCAGCACACAGGCATGTCTGCCCTGTGACAACCTTCAACCTCCCAGGTTCTTCTGCACAATAGATACAAAGCTCTGCAAGTGGAACAAAACCTCGATGAGGATGGTGGGTCTCACAGCCTAGAAACATTGCCAAGGTTAAGACACAACAAGACTTCCATTAAAAC
>WAAB01024801.1:0-11141 GCA_013389865.1 Piaya cayana
GATTGGACATCAGGAAAAATGTTATCATGGGAAGTGTTCTGTGGCCCTGGAAGAGGCTGCCCGGGTATGAGGTGGAGTCCCCATCCCTGGAGAGGTTTGAAAGATGGGAGAGCTGACAGGGATGGTTGGACTTGATGATCTCAGCGTGTTTTCCAACCAAACGATTCTATGAGTCCATAAACTGCACAGTGGAGATGCAGGAAGGCATGAGCCCTGATCTCCAGCCAGGAACAGCACCTCAAACCCTGAGCCAGGGAGAATACAGAAACTTTTCACATTGGGAGCAAACTATGAAATGTGTAAGGATGAATTTCCCCTTCTTCTGATGGCCACAGAGCTTCCGGTGGCATTTGAAGGGAGGAGAAAGAATGGCACAACACACACATCTTTGGGGGAAAGAGGAAGAAAAGATGCATGTCAAAACATCCTGCACAGCTGTTAGCAAGTAATCCACCCCCTCTTTAACTCAGTTTTCTTCCTGAAAAATACAGATAACGGTACTGCAAAAACTGATAAGGACCATCAATGATGAGGTCTGCAGGAAGGCTGATAAGACAGACTGAATCAGTACCTGAGATAGAAAGATACCTTAAAATACCCTGACTCATCTTCTCTGGTGGCATTTTGCAGCACAACCAGTGCCTGCCACTGTGTGAGCCAATATATTATCCTGGTTCACTGTATTTATTTATGTTCTCGTTACCGGAAAGTGAGAAGGAGAGGGGACGGACAAGGCTGCTGGTGAGCAATGCCATAGATATGAAGCATGGCTGCAGCTCTAATGTATCACATTTGACTGAGGTCCTGAGGGACATGGGTTAGTGTTTGGTGGGAATGGTTGGACTCGATGACCCGATGGGTCTCTTCCAACCCGGTGATTCTGTGATTCTGTGACTGGCAGTGCCCAAGACAGGGAACACCCTGTATTTTTCTGTCCCACCACAGCACTCACAGCTATGGGACCCCCTTAACTCAAATGCTGATTTTCTGCTGTCTAACTAGGAAGAGTAACAGCGCTGACTCTCTGCTCAGGTATGGGGTTTGGATGGGTTTCCCTTTTTATATCCATCTGTCTGTTTTCACAGACTTTCAGGTGCTTAATTCTCACTGGGATGTCTATTCCGCTGACAAATGAGGCTTAAATTATCAAAGAATCACGGAATGATGGGTTGGAAGGGACCTCACAGCCCAGCCACTTCCACCCCCCTGCCACAGGCAGGGACACCTCCCACTGGATCAGGTTGCTCCAAGCCCCATCCAACCTGGCCTTGAACACCTCCAGGGATGGGGCAGCCACCACTGCTCTGGGCAACCTGGGCCAGGGCTTCTCAACCATCACAGGAGAACATTTCTTTCCAAGATCTCATCTCACTTTCATCTCTTTCAGCTGAAAACTGTCCACCCTCATCTTATCCCTGCATCTCCCCAGCTTTCCTGGAGACCCTTTCAGTTCTGGAAGCTGCTCTAAGGTCTCCCCAGAGCCTTCTCTTCTCCAGGCTCAACAACCCCAAATCTCTCAGCCTCATATGGGAGGTGCTCCAGCTCTCAGACCATCTTCATGGCCTCCTCTGGATTCCAGATTCATGTCCTTCTTGTGCTACAGAGTCAAAAACTATTAGTGTGTGGGGAGTTGTGACACCAACTGACAGGCACTGGCAGCCCCATTGCGTACGACTTGTTTTCATAAGGAATAAAGCCAGAAAAAGTCAGGACCAGGTGGCTGAGCCTGCTGCGGAGGAGAGACTGGGAAGTCTGTGATCAAGGGTATAGCAATATAGAATCATGGAATCATATAGGTTGGAAAAAACCTGTAAGATCATTGAGTCCAAGTGTAAATCTCATACTGCCACCACTGAACCATGTCCCTAAGCACAATATCATTTAAATACCTCCAGGGATGGTGATTCCACCACTACCCTGGGCAGCCTCTGCCAAGGCTTCACCATTCTGTCAGGACAGAAATCATAGAATCATAGAATCATAGAATAACCAGGTTGGAAGAGACCCACCAGATCATCGAGTCCAACCATTCCCATCAATCACTAACCCATGTCCCTCAGCACCTCATCCACCCACACCTTAAACCCCTCCAGGGAAGGTGACTCAACCCCCTCCCTGGGCAGCCTCCGACACTGCCCAATCACCCTTTCTAGGAAGATTTTTTTCCTAATGTCCAGCCTGAACCTCCCCTGGTGGAGCTTGAGGCCATTCCCTCTTGTCCTGTCCCCTGTCCATGTCCAAATGTTTCCTAATATCCATTCAAAACCTCCCTGGCGCGTTGAGGCCGTTTTCCCTGGTCCCAGCACTCAAGGACACACCAGTAAAGAAGAATGAGCAAAGGTGGTCAAACAAGGGCACAGAAGTTCAAGCGCAGGAGCAAAGGTGCAAGGGTGAACAAGCAAATGTGCACAGACAGGGCCTGTTGGGGTCTTGCCAGCTGTGCCAGGGTGCTGCCAGCTGTGCCAGCCTCCCTCTCCCAGCAGATGCTGCTGTGGCACAAGCAGAGCCTCGGAGGGGCTCAGCCCTCTCCATCGAGGCATCAGCACATCTCCTGCAGCATCGGCTACAGAGCCTGCTGCAAATAAAGGTCAGCTCTGTTCCTGCTGGTGCAGAATGATAAATCAGCTAAACCTTCCATTTGAAACAACAAACATTAACTTATTCATGCAGCAAGTGGCTTCAAAAATAAGGTAAGACGCTTAGCAGATAAATCTGTTTCCTAAAGCAGAGGGTTATCACCTGAAAAACAAATGCATTGGTAACACCGTGGTAGCACCTAGTTTAAAAACACATGCTATTATCCTTTGGAACTAGCCGAGGCAGGGGCGTAACAGTGGTGATGCTGATGTATGGCCACTCCTGGCTCTTAAACAAAATGATCTGAGACAGGCTTTGCCCCTGAAAGCTGCTGACTCACCAGAAGGTCAGATCATAGAATCATAGAATCATAGAATAACCAGGTTGGAAGAGACCCACTGGATCATCGAGTCCAACCATTCCTATCAATCACTAACCCATGTCCCTCAGCACCTCATCCACCCGGCCCTTAAACCCCTCCAGGGAAGGTGAATCAACCCCCTCCCTGGGCAGCCTCTGACAGTGCCCAGTGACCCTTTCTCGGAAAAATTTTTTCCTAATCTTCAGCCTGAACCTCCCCTGGTGGAGCTTGAGGCCATTCCCTCTCGTCCCGTCCCCTGTCCCTTGGGAGAAGAGCCCAGCTCCCTCCTCTCCACAACCTCCTCTCAGGTAGTTGCAGAGAGCAATGAGGTCTCCCCTCAGCCTCCTCTTCTCCAGGATAAACACCCCCAGCTCTCTCAGCCGTTCCTCATCAGGCCTGTTCTCCAGCCCCTTCCCCAGCTTCGTTGCTCTTCTCTGCACTCGCTCCAGAGCCTCAACATCCTTCTTGTGCTGAGGGGCCCACAACTGACCCCAGGATTCGAGGAGCGGTCTCACCAGTGCCGAGTCCAGAGGGAGAAGAACCTCCCTGGCCCTGCTGGTCACACCGTGTCTGATCCAAGCCAAGATGCCATTGGCCTTCTTGGCCACCTGGGCCCCTGCTGGCTCATGTTCAGTCGCTGTCAACCAACACCCCCAGGTCCTTCTCCTCCAGGCACTTTCCAGCCAGGCTTCTCCCAGTCTGGAGCTGCTCAGGGTTGTTGTGCCCCAAGTGCAGGACCCGCCATTTGGCCTTGTTAAACCTCATCCCGTTGGTCTCAGCCCATGGATGGCTGAAGGTAGCTCTGTATTCTTGCCCTCTTTTGTTTTTTGTTAAATTGCTCCCTAGACAGATGTGTCTGTCTTTTGCTGGAGACGGGAAACCAGGCCAGAACCTTCCATCTGATCTCCTGTGCGAGTCCTACTGCAATCCCGTAGGATCATTGCTCCAGCACAGTCACAACTTCTATAGGAGACTGGGGACAGGACCAAAGGAACTATTTCAAAGAGAAAGCCAAAAGGTGTTAGCCTAAAATATGTCTTCAGGGTAGCCACAGCTTAGTTCTAGTCTACTCTAGGTCTCTGAAATCCTAATGGGTCAAGTTCCTGCCCCTGTTTTGGATCTCCTGATAACTTGCTTAATTGCCCAAGAGGCAGCGGCAAGAATCTGCATACAGTGAAATCTTCAAAGGGACAGAGGAAGGAAGATTGAGATGAGATCTTAAGAAGAAATGTTTTCCCATGAGGGCGGGGAGACCCCAGCCCAGGTTGCCCAGAGCAGTGGTGGCTTCCCCATCCCTGGAGGGGCTCAAGGCCAGGTTGGATGGGGCTTGGAGCAACCTGATCCAGTGGGACGTGTCTCTGCACCTTCCTGAGGTGTTTCCTCAGGTGTCTTAGAATCATAGAATAACTAAGGTTCGAAAAGACCTCAAAGATCATAAAATGGTTTGAGTTGGAAAAGACCTTAAAGCCCATCCAGTTCCACTCCCTTCCATGGACAGGGACACTTTCCACTGGATCAAGTTGCTCAAAGCCCCATCTAGCCTGACTTTGAACGCTTCCATGGCAGAGACATCCACAGTGTCTCTGGGCAACCTGGGACAGGGCCTCCACACCCTCATCATGAGGAATTATTTCAAGTCCAACTATCTATCATTGAGTCCAAGCATCCAAACCTAAACAGGCAGAAAGGAAAGCCAGAGGCTTGATGCAATGACTGCCAGTCTCAGCAGTGATGGGGAGGCTGTGGGCTGGGAGGAGTTGTAAGGCAGTGTGATCAGGCTGCTTAAAACTTACTAATGGTAACAACTAGTAATTATAGGATAAAGTGGAGTGAAGCAGTGTTTGAGCCTTGCATCAAGAAATAATCAGTATTGAAGATTACTTGGAAATAATATCACAAAAGAAGTGGTATGAACGTGGAGGTCTGAACCTCTTGTATTAATCACCCTCTGCCATAACGGTCCATGCACTTTGGTCCCTGTGGATGATTCATGGGGATCGAGGGGCTTTTTACGAGAAGGCAGGTGAAGCATTAGTATAGGAAGCTGAGCTGTTACCCAAAATGCATCTGAGTGAGATCATTCAGTCTTTCAAGGGCAGCAAGCAATAAATATTCCCGTTCTTTAGGCATTTCTGTAAATAGACACTAAAAACTGCTCAGCACACCCTTAAGGTGCACTGCTTTTAGAAGAAGTGTTGGGGAATACCAGGGAGTATAAACAGAAAGTGTCTCCAGAGGTGAGAAAAGAGCCCTGGAGGGGGAACTGTGGATCCAGCCGAGTGATCGGAAAAGCCGCTGAAGTCAGGAGAATTCACTTTAGCTTTTCCTTGGCCTTTCATCACCATGAAAGAGGATCTATCTAGTTACTCATGCGGAAAGCGAGCTGAGTGACCTGTAAGGCGAGCGTATCGCCTTGTTTTCTCGTCTGCTTTCTGTTCTCGTTGTCTGTGTGCTGTCCTGCCTGTACACAAAGACGAGAAAGCACCACAGCCCATGTTTTCTTGGGCCACTTCTAATCACAAGAGGGGACATAAACATCAGCCCCAGATTTCACGGTGATAGCTAGTTAATAACAGTAAAACAACCCCAGAATCAGTTTTTACGCCTTAACCTATTTTTAATACCTAAAACCACCACCTCGCTCTGCAGTCAGAATCTGAAGAGGCACATTTTAAGCCCAAAAGGTCCACAGCCAGCGGCAAATTAGCCAAATTAGCTTTCAGTGATCTCGCAGGGGTCCCGCTGAGTTGTTCCACAAGCCATATGAAACACGAGAGGATGAGCCGACTCCACAGCCCTCCAGAGAAGAATAAAGAGACCCCACAAGACGTGGCTGCTAAAGAGGGTGTTGCTCCCCGAAACCCAGCTGGAGTCAAATCCACGGCGGAGGAACACATCCAGAGAAATCAGATTTCCCAGAGGGAGGCAGGCGCTGCGGAAGGAAGGAGCTACAGAGCAGAAGATCACTTGTCCTTCCCCCTCACTGCGGCCAAGCAGCTCGGCCAGCCACGTGCCGCGTGATGGGATGGGACGGCGGCTCCCGGGGAGAGAATTAAACAAGAAAAATCTCTGCACATTAAGCACTAAAATAGAACTATAAAAGAAAAAGCTTTTTAACAAGATCTGGCGCTTATCTGTCCCTCCTGTTCACCTATTCCACTCAAAGTTGTCTCCAAAGATAACGGCTCGCAAAAATAATCAATTTACTGCAAGAATGAAACATCTGTCTGGTTTCTGCTACGTCGCAGGGTTGGCTGTGAGCGATCACTCTGGACAGTGCTTAAGGTTTACAAATATCTTAATTGAGCCACTAATTATCTCACAAAAAGCATTTTTTCATTATGTAAAGAGGCAGTACAGTGATTTTAATAAACATTTAGAGGTAAAACGAAGGCCTCTTTTATGTACCATCAGAGGAGGAACAAGATGACCAGAGGACATATAATTCACTAACAGATCCCGGCCACCTGTCCTAACTCATCAGTGTTTAATTAATTCATTATTTAAGAGATAGTTGATTAACTTAAGAGGGAAGCATTCTTACTGTGCTGTGAGGAAGCTGCACAGCCTCACAGAAACGAGCTCTTCAGGAATTTCCATGCCCTGTCTCCGGCAGCACTCACATAAAACCAAATCTACCTGTTGACCTGCCTGACCTCAGAGGTGGGACAGCAGCCCTGGAGGCCACCACCCTGCCCCGTGCTGGTGCTCAAAGCCCGTGTTCTTGGGGGAAGTGTCCACCTTAAGGTGCTACGTGCTCACTATCTTTCAGGTTCACCAGGAGATGAAGGATTCGGGTGACATTTGCCGTGTAGGACATCTCATTGTGTCCACACTGCATAGGAGTGAAACAGTAGAATCACAGAATCACAGAATCACAGAATCACCGGGTTGGAAGAGACCCATTGGATCATCGAGTCCAACCATTCCCAACAAACACTAAAGCATGTCCCTCAGGACCTCGTCCACCCATAACTTAAACACCTCCAGGGAAGGCGAATCAACCACCTCCCTGGGCAGCATATTCCAATGCCTAATGACCCTTTCCGTAAAAAACTTCCTCCTAATCTCTAGCCTAAATCTCCCCTGGCGGAGCTTGAGGCCATTCNCACACAGGATTCAAGGAGCAGTCTCACCAGTGCCGAGTACAGAGGGAGAAGAACCTCCCTGGACCTGCTGGTCACACCGTTTCTGATCCAAGCCAAGATGCCATTGGCCTTCTTGGCCACCTGGGCACACTGCTGGCTCATGTTCAGTTGGCTGCCGACCAACACCCCAAAGAAGGGGCTCCCTTAGGAAAAAAAGGGTCACCACCACCTCCCGCCTGAGACTCAGCCATCTATCCACTCCACCCAGCCCTTCTAGGAGCAATTCAGAGCAAGTGCAGTCAGTGAACTAAGTAAAAGAGCCCCCCTGAAGTGACGACTCACTTCACTGCACAACACTACCTCCGGGGGAAGAGGAACAGAGGATAACCCAGAAGTGACAGATGTTACAGCTCATACTCGACTGATTCTGATTTTAGGGGGGATAAAGATAGCGTAAGAACCCATGCTGAACAGAGCACACCACACATCACCTAAAGCCTTATTGTTCCTGCTTTGAATGCAGTATTTAAGGCAGGGAAAAAGATCGCTTACAAAGACTCACGCTCGCACGATCCACCTCTCTTTTTTTTGCTTACAATAAGTCCATTTTACTGGGGGGTTTTTTTGTTGCTGTTTTAACATATCCTGCCTTCAGATTCCCCGTGACGCGTGCACACACACAGAAAAGCGTCTTGTCTTTCAGTAACATTTGCCCAGGGTTGGTTTTCTGGATGACAGGGCTTTCACAGGGCAAAGATTCAACATTTGAGTCTTCATTTCCACTCTTGGGTGACCTACTTTACGGAGATGGGCAGGGGGGGAGGCTGCTAGGGGATTACTTCAGGTCCATTTATATAAGATACTCAGGACATAAATCTAAGCTTTTCCTGCTGAAAGTACAGAATGTCAAGGGAAAAATATTGCTGTTAAACAAGTGGAATGTTGAGTATGCCGAGAAGCTGGCATGTCCTCTGCGCTGTCATACGTCCCTTTCCAATCTCCTGGAGGAACAGAGGAGACCTAACCATCTCCTTCCTTCCTTACAAGGTGACCCAGCACCTCCTTTGCAGCTCCACAGGAATCACATGCACATCAGGAAAGAGAATTCTCCCATAAACCAGCAAAGAGAGACACAGAGCAGTGTTCACCAAATCATGGAATGGTTTGGGTCAGAAGAAACTTTATAGCCCATTGAGTTTGACCCCCCTGCCATAGGCAGGGACACCTCCCACTGGATCAGGTTGCTCCAAGCCCCATCCAACCTGGTCTTGAACACCTCCAGGGATGGGGCAGCCACCACTGCTCTGGGCAACCTAGGCCAGGGCCTCCCCACCCTCACAGGAAAATATTTCTTACCAAGATCTCATCTCAGTCTCTCATCTTGCAGCTGGAAACTGTTCCCCCTCCTATCTTGTCCCTGTCCTCCTGATCAAGAGCCCCTTCCCAGCTTTCCCAGAGCCCCTTTCAGCTTTCCCAGAGCCCCTTTCATCACTGGAAGCTGCTCTAAGATCTCCCCACAGTCTTCTCTTCTCCAGGCTGAACAACCCCAACTCTCTCAGCCTGGCCTTGGATGGGAGGTACTCCAGCCCTCGGATTATCTTTGTGGCCTCCTCTGGACTCGCTCTACCAGCTCCACATCCTTCCTGTCCTGAGGACTCCAGAGCTGAACCGAACATACATACTAGTATATCCATGAAAGCCCTGGCAGTCCAAAAACCTATTTGTGCCTAGGCCTTGTGTTCTTAATTACCGCAGCAGTAATGAATCTTGATGAATCAACAGTGACCTTCAAAAGCACCCTGAAACTATTCCAGCTCCCACTTATATGGTAATGAAGCCACACAAACAGGCAGGATTTCTTGGAGGATGCTAAAAAAAGGCTGATCCCGAACTCAAGTTTTTCTTCCCGCTTTAGGATTTTCTTGATTTCTACAGGACGGTAAATTTTAGAGCTGCCATAATTCATCATTGCTTGCAGAAATTGCGATGAACTTACAGGCAGGGCCATCTCATGGACGTTTCCAATCAATCCCATTTATTTCCTAAGTGATTCCCCAGTGGGCACAGACAACACAGTGGTTCCCGTCTGCCAGATGGGCAACGCGAGGCTGCGCAGACGTCATCGTCCACTTCACCCTGGCAAGAAGCTAACAAAGTTTGCATGCAACTGCCATCTATCATGCCAACCTCGGTTCTTAGCCGATAACAAACCTCTCAGTTGTTTACCTGTAGGGGAAATGTGTAATAATAAACTGCAAGAACATTTTTTTTTTCCTGGCAAAAAGGTGTGCTGTTCCCTTGTCCGTGAGCCAGCACTGTGCCCAGGCGGCCAAGAAGGCCAAGAGCATGTTGGCTTGGATCAGACGCGGTGTGGGCAGCAGGAGTAGGGAACGGATTGTCTCCCCCTGGACTTGGCACTGGTGAGGCGGTACCTTGAATCCTGGGTTCAGTTTTGGGTCCCTCACTACAAGAAGAACATTGAGGGACTGGAGCTCGTCCAGAGAAGGGAACGGAACTGGGGAAGGGCCAGGAGCGCAGGGATCTGTCCACTACTAACTGTAACCGTCTGCTACTAAACCATGTCCTGGAGCACCTCATTCACCCGTCTTTTAAACCCCTCTAGGGATGAGGACTCCACCACCTCCCTGGGCAGCCTCTGCCAGGGCCTCAGAACCCTTTCCACGATGACGTTTTTCCTGATATCCAATCTGAACCTGCCCTGGTGGAACTTGAGGCCATTTAATCATGTCCTATTGCCTGTCACTTGGGAGAAGAGACCAACACCCACCTCACCACCACCTCCTTTCAGGCAGTTGTAGACGGTGATGAGGTCTCCTCTCAGCCTCCTTCAGGCTAAGTAGTCCCTCAGCTCCCTCTCATAACCCTTGCTCTCCACCCACTTCCTCAGCTCCATTCCCTTCTCTGGATGTGCTGCAGCCCTTCAATGTCCTTCTTGGAGTGAGTGTCTCAAAACTGAAACTAGGACTTGAGTTGCAGCCTCAACAATGCTGAGTCCAGGGGCACAATCCCTTCCCTGCTCCTGCTGGCCACACTGTCTCTGATCCAGGCCAAGATGCTGTCGGCCTTCTTGGCCACCTGGGCCACTGCTGGCTCATGTTCAGCTGCTGTCAACCAACACCCCCAGGTCCTTCTCCTCTGGGCATCTTTCCAGATGCTCTTCCCCAGCTGCATGGGGTTGTTGTGTCCCAAAGTGCATGACTTGGCACTTGGCCTTGTTGAACCTCATCCCATTGGTCTCAGCCCATGGATCCAGCCTGTCCGGTTAGATCCTAAACAAAGGCCAAATCATTTCATACAAGCCCTACCTTTTCTGACAGCAAAATAAGACATGTCTGGGTAAATGAGATGCTGCTGTGTCCTTAGGAGAGAGCACCACATGCCGCTTATTCAGGTTTCTGTCCTATAATCAAAGCATCTCAGTTCTGCTCTAGGGTCTGCTTGGATATCCTTGTGGTGAGAGGTGCTTTGTGCGTACACCTTTTTTTGACTGAATAAAGGAAAACCAGAGCTTGCCGACATCAAAGTGAAACGGATATGAAAGAAAATCTCCTCACCTGTGCTGCTGGAGATGTTGACATCAATGCTGATATCTGATATTCCACCTCCTTTTAGAGACGCAACACAAGTGTAAGTCCCAAAGTCCGTGAATTTCAAGTCAATGATGTCCAGGTTGGTGGTGCCAGGTGAAACGTCGGGGTCAGTCTGTGTGATCACCATCCTCTCAGAGCTCCGCAAGGGCCGTCCATTCTTAAACCAGCTGAACGTAAGCTCTTCAGAAGGGATGGCTTCCACCTGGCAGGAGATTTTCACCTCTCGCCCAATCTGGATGTTGTCGTCTTTGTGGTAGGGGTCAGGGGTGATCCAAAACCGTCCTTTTTTTAAGGCTGAAAGAGGTAAAAAAAGGGAAAGTTTACTGTGATAAAGTAGAATTTTTTGCATATTCTGTCTTTGCAAAGACTGATACTCACGCTTTTCATTTTATCCTATATTACAAAGGCAGCTAATTAACAAATGAAATCAGCAAGCTGTGTAGTCCCAGCAGCTGAAAAAAGATGAGATAGCAAATATAACAGAATCACATAATCACCAGGCTG
>WAAB01024803.1:0-32106 GCA_013389865.1 Piaya cayana
TAATCTGTGAAGTAACACTAAGCATCTTTCAAATTTAAGATTCCTAGGGTTTGGGGGTTTGTTATTTTTCTTTTTTTGTTTATTTAAATCAAAACTTTAAGGATGGTGCTAATAGTTTAAACATAAACATCTTGTAAAATGGATAGGAGACTCAAAAGTAAGTATTGAAGGGTAGAAGTAAATAGCTGTAAAACTGCAGATTCAGGGATAAACTGTATGCTTTATTTTTTTCTGTTTAAAAGCAGGGACAGCATCCTGTCTACTCCAGAAAAATGAGAAATCCTAGGTAGCAGGAGAAGTTCTAAAAGTAAGACAGTACATTTCCCTCCTGTTCCTGTGGATGTTAGCTAAAAGCAGAGGAAGTTGAATATCTAGAAAAGATGCATATTAAAAGTTGGGGAAAAATAATTTACTCTGGGCCTCAATTCAATAAAATAATTGTTTGAAGAAAGTTAAAATGCAGAACACTAGTACAAAATATGGGATAAAAATAGTGTAGAACATTGATCTGTGAAAGTTCATAGAATACTTGGTAGCAAACTCAAGAGAGTCTAGGGATTCTGTCTAACAGTTTTGTTCAAGGAAAGTAAATAACCCCCCCACCTGATCTTTCTGTAGGTATATACAGATGACTAATAACTGTGAGAGGCAGTGCATGTTTATTTGAAAGCTTCCATACCAGTGAATTAATATTAATGTGGAAGAGGAATTCAGAAGGAATTTTCTGAGCCTTCGAATGTTTCCATTTTCATCTTAATATTCGAGTCAGAGTTAGGATAATCAGAAACAAATAGAGAGCATATGTTGTCCCTTAAAAAAATGTGTTTTTTTTCTTTCCCTCACAAAAGATGGGCAATATTGTGATTGTTTTTTCTCTGCAAAGTGCTTATATCTTATCTTCTTACCACTAAAAAAATGTGACAAGTTCATTTCACCTGTCTCTGGGGAAATGAATTTGAAAGACTACCCATACTAAAAATGAACAATTGTTACTTGAGTTATCTTTAGTCAGCACTGTTTTCTGTGGATTTTGGTCCTAAATCAGTTTCAGATAGGAGCAGAGTAACAGCCACAGGTTAATATGTTAATGATCTTGTTGTGCCAAGCCAAATTCTGTTAGATTCTTCATCCAGTCTGTGATGTTGATTTTTGTATATTAATATCTTTTAATGCATGAAGGAATTAATATACAGTATCTTCTACAGAGAAACCTGTCAGAATATCCTGCATTAGGCTGAATTACTGAGGAGAGGAGTTTATAATAGATAGCAGATGTGATGGAATGGTTAATATTCAGAGCTGCTTTGATTTGCTTATTCCCAGTGTTCACTCAGCCTGGGAAACTGTTGCATTGCCATGGTGCTGAGCCAGAGCTGATGCTGCAGTATAAGCTGAAAGCCTTGACACTTGTGACCATCAGCTGGAGCAGAGAATAAAAATGAGTTTTAAGAGAAGCAAAAATGGAGATGGGGTGTGACTGAGGTGAACGTTAAAAATTTTAAATTTAAATAAATAGATGCCAGCTAACACACTATGTAGTAGGTGGTAATAATGAGAAAATGGGGAGGTGGTGTCTCCAGCTGCTACAGCAGCAGCCAAAACCCCCTCATACTGAAGGACTTCTGGAGGTTACTAATCTGTCAAGAGCTAATGAGCTTATAAGTGGTGCTAACATTTCTTTTGCATGTGCAAATGCTGGAAATGCCAATTACTGCAATGCACAGTGCAATTTACTTGCACAAACTGGTAAAACACAATAGGGAATTTCCAGTTAACCTAATGATTTCATTCAGCCATCTAATGAAAATAGTTTTTTCCACCCAGGATCAGGAGTTGGTTTAGATGCCCTCTTATACAGTCACTAAAGAGTAGTACTAAGTTCTGTTAAAAAGGCTCTCTTAGGTGAAATGTAATTTGAATTGTAGTAGTTGTAGGTTTCCTTTAAAAAATTTAGCACCTAATAAATATTCCAGCAGCAATGTAGATGAATTTTAACAGAGTATCTTGCTGGTACTACTCATGCTAATTTACAATATTTACAGCAATTACTATTCCTGAAAGCAAAAAAAAAAAAAAAAGAATTATTTCATGAACACATAAAACAAGGCCTTTGAAAAGATTTAGCAGGACTCTTGAAATGAATTATCTGGCTCAGATATAATTTGAGCTGGATACAAAATTAAAGTGCACTGTCATTCCTGACTTTCATAAAAATAAATTATTGTGCATTGTTTCCCTCTCTATTTCTGAATACAGATCAGTTTGAAAGAAACGAAATACTTTTGTTCTATTTTTTCTGGTTATACTGGGATGTTGCTGTGTGCAAATGCAAATAACCCATTAAACCTGGAGCAAAGAAGCCTGTCTCATAACTTTATGTGTGGTAAAATGGCCAATGGCATCTTGGTTTGTATCAGAGACATTGTGATCAGCAGTAACCTCAGGGAGGTTACTCTCTCTCCATATTCAGCACTGGTGAGACCATTCTGTTCTGGGCCCCTCACCACAAGAAGGATGTTGAGGCTCTGGATCAAGTCCAGAGAAGAGCAATGAAGCTGGTGAGGGGCTGGAGAACGAGTCTTGCAAGGAGCAACTGAGAGAGCTGGGGTTGTCTAGCCTGGAGAAGAGGAGGCTGAGGGGAGACCTCATTGCTCTCTATAACTACCTGAAAGGAGGTTGTGGATAGGAGGGAGCTGGCCTCTTCTCCCAAGTGACAGGGTACAGGATAAGAAGGAGTGACCTCAAGCTGCACCAGAGTAGGTTCAGACTTGACATCAGGAAAAATATTTTTCACGGAAAGTGTAATTGGGCACTGGAACAGACTGCCCAGGGAGGTGTTTAAAAGTCAGGTGGATGAGGTGCTGAGAGACATGGTTTAGTGATTGATGGGAATGGTTGGACTTAATGATCCAATGGGTCCTTTCCAACCTAGTGATTCTATGATTCTATGAAAATAGAAAGATTAGTCTTTTATGTGAGTGGAACTATTTCTAAAAACATAGTCATAAATCTGATTTTATTTCTAATGGTATGTCCATGTTTTCCTTAGAACATCTAGTCTGTAGACATAGTGGCAGGTAACTTCAGAAGGGATTTTTTTCTTTTGAAGGGGAGAGATAACACATGAGAAAGGGTTCACAGTATTTCAGTTCAGAGGTGAAAATTTCATTGTAGTGAAATCAGTTAAAAAAATCTATTGTTTAGTGAGGCAGGACTTATTTATCACTGACAGTTGGCTAAAACTTGCTATTGAGGGCTTAAGGGAAAGAATATGTGTATGCTCTTCCATCCCACTGGTGTTTATTCTCCTGTTAAATTTTCACATATATATATACATATAGATATGTGCATCATGTGGTGTTTAGTAAATGTTGTTTTTCATCTAATTTATGGATCCTGTACTGATTGCTGTAAAACTTGAATTCATAACATTTTTTTGTAATGAGCAGAAAGAAAAGCACTATAAATCTATGTTTTGTGAGTTTGTATCAAGTCCTCAATAAATATTCTGTACTAGAATAAAAATTGTTTTCTCAAAATTATATGCTTTTACATAATACCATATATAAATGTCATAACGTAATATGTAAAGTTGTTGAAGTTAAGTGGGTAAAAAAAATTGTGATAGTGGTTTATAAGCAGGCAGTTTCACTTAAAATGAATTGCTGTCTTTAGAAGAGACAGAGGTAAATTGTGTAAGGTCCTCTCAGTGCAAATCTATACATGTTAAGTTCTCTGCCAATGTTACAGTCTGCTGAAATAAAAAAAAAAGCAACAGTGAGCACATCTTGTGTTTTCTCTACACACATTCAAAAAATTCTTTGATCATGTTAAGCTCATGTAAAAAACTAAAAGTATAAAAATACTGAACTTTGATTCCAAAGGAGGAAACAAGTTTAAGATGACAGTGTGGGGAAAGCCAACAAGGGGCATGTGCTAAAGAATGTTATATATAGCTGTAATTATGCAAGTGTAAGCAAGAAAGTGATAAAATTTCTCTCAGCCTCGGACTGTAAGCAAGACAATAATTTAGTCATATACTTTAGCCATTCTTAGGTGTTGAAAAAGAATGCTCTGTTGCAAGGCAACTGTTCCACACCTTGTTAGAAAATAAACTGGCTGTGTTTGCTACAAATAATGTCTTTTTAATACTGACAATGTATACAAATTGTCTTAATATACATCCAAATAAAGATCCTGAAGTTAATGATATCACTCAGAAATACGCCTTTACAACTAGGTGATAGTATACATCCACTGAAATGTAACTGATAATAACACAGTAGCACCTAGACACTTATTCAATTTCACTTGAAAAATAAGGTTATGTTTCCTAAGAAAAATGGAATTATGGGGGTTGTTTCCATTGGTATTCTTCTGCTTTGTTTGCAAAGAATATTGCATGTGAGCTGTTTTGAATATTGCCCCATGAGCATGTACCACCATAATCACAGTGAACTCCTAAATTTGTGCTGCATGTGCCACAATGGGGACTTTGAGATGGCTTTCATACAAGTTATTTAGACTGTTCTTTTCTTGCTTAAAATGCATTTACACTATGTGATGAAAAAGAGACTCACACTATTAACTTTTCAAGTGGTAGAAAGGCAGCTGAGTGGCAAGCTGGCTGTAAGCCATATTCATGCCTGCTTCTGGTCTAAACATTGGTGTCTTCTGCTCACTCTTGACTTACCCCTCATAACTGCAAAATTTCCCAGTCATATCAAGAACTTAGCCCAATCACACCAGCTGCCGAGTATTAATTTGCTTCAGCCGTTAGCAGGAGCCTCTGTTTTGAAACTGGCATGAGTAGGCTTGAGATCAGGTGATTTCTTGTATGGCATGCTGAATAAGCAGACAGCTTCAGGGTTGGGAACAGCATTCTTCCTCTTCTAGGGTAATGAGAATAACATTCTCCTTAACAGACTGTTTACATAGATTCCAGATGTGCAGGAGGGAGGTAGCAGACAGTATGTAGTAGTTTCATTAGCAAAATCAAGTAATGCTTACTGCCATGCTTCATGGAATTTTGCTCAGGCATTATGCAATCTCAGCTGCAGTATTTAAGGCTGTTTTCAGCCTAAATCTGTAAGTCTGCATCTTTAGCACAGTTGTCAAAATAAGCAAAACCTGAGACTGTGCCTAGTTGTGGAAGATCATTCTTTCTCAAAATTCTTGGTGCTGGGAAGATCAATATGTGTGGTTGCTCTTTATGTACAATGCAAGAGCGTCTCAGTCAGCATGAGATGCATTTTGCCATCTGGGTGGACAGCAGTTATTTTCTTTAATCAATGTGAACATACAGAGAAAGCAGCACTGTAAATAAAGTTGAGTTGAGTTTTGTATTTGGCGTAGATATTTATTCCCATTTTGTGTGAGTTAGACAGCGTAATTTAATCCAAATTGTTTCTTTCTTGACTACTGATTTATTTTTAGAAGTTTTAAAATAAATGTGGTAAGTGATTCACAGGTTATCAGTATTTTATATCAGTATAATGGAGGGTGGGATAAGAAATAAAAGTATTTTTTTAAAAATTCAGCTTGAAATAGTGGGAGACTTCCCCCAATGAAGAAAGAATATAACTTCATGTTTCCTCAATATAAAAGAGGCATGGACATGCTCAAGACAGTCCAACAAATGGCCATGATGTTGGGACTGCAGTGTCTCTTCTATAAGGAGAGGCATTGCTTAGCCTGGAGAAGAGAAGGTTCAGTAAGAAATTCATTGATGTGTACAGGTACATTAAGGGAACACACAAGGTTCTTTTCAGTGATGCCCAGTGACAAGACAGATAAATTATATTAATTTAATTAATTGTAAAAGTATTCCAGAATGTGTGTTACTTAGATACCTTAATGAGTTTTTGATTCAGTCCTTCTCTAGTTTCATTTCAGATTAGAATACTGTAATTTATGACTGTAATATTTTTTACTGTAAATTAACAAGTGTTCTCAGTGCTAGTTTGTTTGGGGATTAATCAAGATTTAGAAACAGATATGAGTTTCTATAAGACTAGGAAACAGATCAGATTGACCAAGTCAGAAACATACAGAAATTAACTTCTTGAGCAAAAAAACCCCACCTTTCATTCTGAATGTTGCCCAGCCATGTACAAAGTGATCAGATAAATAGAAATAATATCTTGGTGTTTTTAACTTATTTTAATGGTGTTATGATTCTCAGCTTTTACGTTGGGAGGGAGAGGGGAAGAACTGTGAGGGTGTGAGAGCTAATGCAATCAAAATAGTTACAAGGGACAGGAAATTAATGTGAAAGATAGTGGAGAAGGTATTATCAATAGCTCTCCTTAAATGCACGAATTCTTCTTGTAGCTTGTTTTTTAAAAATGTTTTGCATTTACATTTCACACTTCTCAATGCAATTAAGTGTGACGGAGTTGGTAATTCTAACCAGATTTCCTTTAGCCAGAGGAAGCTCAATATCAAGGACAGAGGAAAAAAGGTAACAAATAATGATTAACGATTATCCTTGTTTTTCCTTTTTTTTTTTAACTTTAGCAACCAGATTTCAAAGAAAGATTCTGGACACTTAAGGACCTTTGTAAATTTCTGATTTTACTGATTTTCTGTTAAACAAATTATGCTTTGCAAACTTAGAACTGTTATGTATCCTTTTTGCTAATTTATTGCAATGATACTCTGGTTTTGCTTTAGAAATTTTTAGAAGTGTTATTTATGGTTTAATTTTTTTCAACATCAGAGCTATATTTAAGTATATTTTTATAGGCTAGCTCTGGTGTCTTAGCATAACATCAATAATATGCATTCCACTGGCATTTTGCTTCTGGAAGTGAAGCTTGAAAAATAAACAAAAGAAAAGAACATGAGATCAGGCACAGCATGAAAAAGGAGGAAGCTTTCCTTGAAGGTGGCAAGATGCAGAAAAATGAGAAAGTAACTAAAGCCAGACTCCTTGGATTTAAAGGGAAAACTTCAAAACCATTTCGAAGTAAGTGTAAGTGCCTCATGACATAAACAGTCTGTTTCTAAAGATGTGACAAAAGTTACTAGCATGAGGAAGTATTCGCTTGTTTCATCATTACCCTTTGGATGTAATGGGTAGTTAAATGCTACTGACATATGTGGCTTTAAGTATGAAATTTGTCATTAGCATATACACTGTAAAATTATGCTTGTGCTTAAGTTGAACTGAAGTAATGGAAGATCTATGTAGTCTTCACTTTACAAAATAAAGACTGCAACCATATCCTTATTAGACTATGTGCTGGGAAGCAATGTGACTATTGTTTTGTTTACTGTGGCTGTTGTATGAATCTTTACTGCTATAGATCAGTGAAATGGTAGTCAAGTAGTTTGCATTATGTTAGCTGAGACTCTTGCTCACAGTCTTGGTGCTATGTTTTAAATTCACCTACAATATTTATTAATACACCTATTGACATTTTCCCAAGAAATGGCTACAAAGGAGATACGGAAAAAAGTACTTGCTGTGATCAATAAATGAATCTGTATTGTACACACTAAAGGACAAGAAAAGGAGAAAATACGCTTGTCATGCAGGAATAAAGAGAGAACCCAAAGTTTGCAGTTCTGGTCCCACTGAAAACATTAACTTCTTACAGCTATAGCTACTTGTAGTTTTTGAAACTTCCCCTTAAGACAGAAGTTTACTTGTTAAAACTTGGGATGTGATCTGCATGTATGTTTTTTATCTCTCCTCTTTCTTTCATTTCCCCATAGCCTGATTTCTATAGGAAAAGTCTGACTGCGTGAAGTGGAATTGGCATCTGGGATAGCCTGGTATAGTGTTCCAAGTCCTCAGCCTCTTGGAGGGTATCTGCTTCACATCTGCAGCAAGGTTTTTGTTTGCTTATTTGTTTTTGGTTTTTCTTCCTCAGGCATTTGGGAGGTAATTCTGAGGATTATGAACAGAGTTTAGGATTATGAACATCCAAAAGAATTTACTAAAGCCAAGGGACTTTTCCCAGAGTAAGGAATGAAATCTGATTGTAAATTAATGTCTTGTGAAGTAAATTTAGCAGCAAGTGTAGGAGAATAATAGAATGGAAGAAGATACAGGTCCTGGACACTTTTGAATCGATGAGAGTTTTGCCAGTACTGACAAGATCTTACCCAAAACATTAAATTTCTGGGGTTATTGCCAGCAAATAGAAGAAACATGCATCTCTCAGCCTAACTTGGGTTTGCAGAATAGTGATAATTTATTTCAAGATATACATTTTGATGGTAAGCATGATATAAGCATATATTCTCTTTTTCTTTCAAAGGCATTACAGTTTAAATTTTGTGCCATGTAAGGTCTACAAACATCATATGGTGGGTAGGTCTTGAATTTAGAGATAGTTCCTTGGAATTCCAATATTAATTGCAGATTGTCTGAATGTTATGGTTATTGTTATTGTCTTTATTTTCATAAGTTCCAGTGGGCAAGTGCAAAATAATGGTATCTCCATATGGCTAGTTGCCCAAGAAATTAAGAACAGTAAACTAGCCTTAAAAAAGTAGTCCATATATTTCAAAGGGCTAAGATTTGAGGAGCTTGTTCCTCTGTCAGTGGAAGAGACAACCAGTGAGTCAGGAGGAATTTTCATTTGTTTAGTTTCTTATCCTTTTAAAGGTCTGATTTTGATTCATGCTTGTTTACCTAGATGTGTGAGGAAGTGGCAATGATACTAAATATTTCAGGCAGTATCTTGAAAATCTGTTTCTTCAGTGTGGCTGGTGGTACCTTCTTGAGCGACATAACTTTGGTAAACATTATCTATGTGCATGATGTCTGCATTGTATTTTGTTTCATGACATAAGCAGGTTGGCTTTTTGATTTTTTTTTTAGCATTTTATTGAGTGAGACATGTCAAGGAATGATTACATTGCTAGTCGCACTTTAAAAGAAAGGAAGCTGGAAGAAAAGGCAATATATTTATAAAGCAGTCTAAATATTTTATCTATCTGCCTAAAAGTAGGAAATTCATGTACATTTTATAAAGACTAAATGTATTTGCTGGGAGATAAACAAATGGTTTTTTTACAGAAGGCACTTTCTAGGCATAAATGTAAGTTATGCACTGAGTCACAGAAACTTGTCACTGTTATGGCATGGTTCTCAGAGAGGGGAAATATCACAAGTAGAACAATTGCAATTATGTGGAGAAATTACCCCCAGCCTTCACTTTAATTTGTTATCAAATAGGTGTTCTCTGTCTTCCTGAAACAGGGACAGCTCATCCTTGTCCTAAATGTAACCATATAGTTTCCCTCTTCTTCCATGATATGCACAGAACACCTACAGATATTCAGTTCTTTGTAGGCATTTATTTTCTCCTTCATTCTGCTGAAGATAGACATGCCTATGAACAAAAGCTGGGATTGATTCTACTCTGTGCTGCCACAGTATTGAGGATGATCTTGGGGTAGCACTGGATGGAAGAAGGTGAACTGACAGATTTCTTGTTTGCAGCAATGGCAACTTTTAATTGGAGAATCTGAGTATCAAAAGCAGGCAGTTTGCTTACCGGTAAAACTGAAACTCTAACAATGTGGAGCTCCACATATAGTTGGTGGAAAGAGACAGAGAGTGTGATTTGGAGTGTTTAAGCAATGAACTAACATTTTTATTCACTGTATAGATTTAAAATCGTAAAACATTTGATCAATATCTAAATACAAGTCATCTGAATTTGCCTATTCTTTTCCTTAGACATCCCAACTCAGGGTCTCCCAAAGAACAAATGTAAGAGAGAAATCAGGGCTGTGAAGTATTTGAAAAAATGAAACCAAGAAATGTAAAACAGAGCTGGCGTCATTTCCTTTTTTTTTCTTGGTCACTCTTCTAGAATTAACAGGATCTCTGAACAGAGTTCATGTAGCATTCCATCTAGCATCTAGTACAGTCTGATAAGCCTCCTGTCATGACAACTGTAGTAATATCTTAAAAACAGGTTAAGTAAGTGTTGTATGAGAATGCATGCCATTTTCCCTGCTCTTGGACAAGGAGTGAGTTTAGGTGACCTGTGAAACTCTTTCCATCTGTCTTATATGATTCTGTGATTTAAGGATTAGTGATTCATTTCTTTGTCCCTCCTAACTGTTTATAAAGCTCGTGGTCCTTTTCAGTTTGCTTTGATTACTACAGCAAATGTGATTTTACCTAACTTCTTGCAGGTCTGTGTTACCTCAAAAGTAGTGGTAGAGCTGACCATCGAGTGTTAGACTTTTGAAGAGCACAGTATTTATCTGAAAGAAAAGTAATTGGAAGAAAACCAGAAACAATTTAACAATTTAAACACAAGTAATTTAATGGAAGTTACCTGTTGGCTACTTGAGATCTTCATTATTAAGGACAAATTTTCATCAGTTTTTAGTTTTGTTTTTGAATGAATTTCAACTAAGCTGTTGTGTCTACTTTACACCAATCAGAACTGTGTGAAGTTACTAATTTGGTCTGAGAATCATCTCTGTTAGCCTGCTGTAACCCTCCTGTTATTTGGAATTAGCATTTTTATTTCTACATAGTTAGAGAGTTATACAGGATTGTGCTGTTCAACTCTGGATCTTATTCTGTCTTCATATTTTTGGGTTTTAGTCTTATTGATTCTAAAAATTAGTATATATCACTTTAGAGTGGTGCAAAAGGAAATCTACAGATATATCTATTTGCCTTGTTGTGTCTCTCAAAGTATGTATTACTTTATGGTATTTCCAGACTTCCAAAGACTATTATGATTCATTAGGCTTAGGCAACACATCTGTTTCAAAAAAACACAGCCTCAGACATACTCTTATTTAAATGTAATACTTCCAAGAGCTTGTATTCATCCCTGAGATGTAAATGTTTTTCAATCATAAAAGTTGTTTTGATAAGAACACAAGATAACTTTGTGAATGAAATAAAGTATTTTTAAGACTCATCCCAGTTTTTAATTATTTTTTTTAAGAAAGGGTCAACTATTGGTCTAGAACTATTTGTTTGTCACACTTGCATCAGGTTAATATTTTTCTGGTTGAAGCAGATCAACATTTGAAAGTCTGATAGAATTTTATTTCTAAGTGAAGACTTCTTGTCTTGTTTTTCCCTGTAATAAATGTACTGCAACACAGTGGATTATTTTGTTGTTGTTGTGGGTTTTTTTAAAAGGATATTATTTGTCATTATGGAGCCAAATTACTAGTTTGGAATAATTGCCAATTGCTCTTTCTATAAGGAAACCTGACCCTAATGATTAGGAAATGCTGTCTCCATAATTCTGAGAAGCATTTCTAATTCCTAAATTCTGTATATAGCACAATCAGTCAATTTACAGAGAAAGTGATCTTGTTCCACTGGAAAAAGAGATTTACATGTGAAAGATTACATTAGAGGCGTAGAATTTTAACAGTCCTCACACAAAAAGAAAGGGTCTTTAGAGGTTTTATCAATGACTGTCTTTATGTTTTTTTGAGATTTGTATTTGACTATTAGCAGCAGACTGTTGCAATGATTTTTCTGCCAAAACAAACACCTGTTGACTTTTAGTTGCATGAAAATCATGTCTGTGAAGCTCTCTGTATATGAAACCTCTAGTTTCATTGCTGTTTTAATGTACAGTGCACTGAGTGTTCAGTGAAGGTAGATTTGTACTTAAGTCCACACAAACCTTATCCAGGTCTTTAACTGTAGCTTGCTGAGTTGGGTATGTTCCTGGTAACAGCCGCAACCTTGGCCGTCTCCTCCAGTGCTTGCCAAAACTTAACCAAGAATCTGTAAATGTTTGGGCAGTTACTCAAACAGCAATTCCTTTATCAACAAATCTCTGCTAGCTGTACCAAATGTAGATGGTTTAAAGATAACTTGGAGATGTCTGTACCAGGATACCTTGAGCTGCATTGTAGGCTTGCATGTATTTCCTAATGTTGTTCTCTGGTTATGATTTTAAGATGATGGAGAGTCTAACTGTTTGTACTGTTGTTGAGGGGTAAGTACAACACCTTATCTAAGCAGGAGTCACCTCAGTGCTGGAAGTTTACACTGGCAAAATGAAAACAGTTCCTTTAAAGGCTGATTATGTTAATTTAAGGTCTATTGCAGATGCTTACAAATTTGGAGGTCAGTTCTTATACTATCAGTCAGTGGCTGTGTCCCAGCTCCAAGTAGTCTGCATTTGGTGTGTAAATTAATTTGCTCTTCCTACTGATCATTTCAGAAATGCTAAATAGACATTTTAGTTCTGCTTATTTTGGCTGCAGAGTACCTTTAAAAGCAGTCTCAAATCCTGCTGCTTCACATGTTACTGTCTATCCATTTTTCTTTTGTGTTTCTAATATGACAAATGTCCAGAAATCCCTGAAAAGGCTCTGAGTAACTCTGCTTTTTATGGGATACAGGGGTGGTCTGCTTGTACATGATCAAATATTTACAGCCATTTGATGAAGGCAATAGATCACAACCATGATTTTAGGTAAGCCTTGTAACCTTCAGCCTTCCAAAGCTGAGAAGTTTGCATGTGAAATAAAGAGAACTTGCATTTAATAGTAATCAGTTTGTATGTTGCAAAACATTTGTATGAGACATGTCTGTAATTTACACTGTACCTCTCAAACATGTCCCTTTTGATGTCCTGCATTGCTTCTAAAATGGAGCATGGTGCTGATCAGTGTTGAAATATGGAACTCTCTGAGAAGCCAGTTTTTCAACTATTGACTTACCTTCTCTCTCTCTCTAGGCAAATCTGGTATAGCTGAACAATTAACAAAATGCTGTCTTTATTTTACGTGTCTGCCAGGAACCATTTCCTGATGAAATGCTTAACAGGTTTTCACATTATTTCTCTCTTGAACAAAAGGCTGACTTTTCCCTTTAATCTTTTCCTGTCTTCACACTTCTTATTTTTGTGGACACAGAGGTAAGTGTATGTCTGCTTTTATTTTTATTTTTTTTCCTGCTTACAGAAAGTGTCATTAATTCTACATATCCTAGCAAGGCCAGTTCTGATGCTGACAGCAGGAAACAAGAAGGTAAATTGAAAGGTACTTCTGGAGTTTGGGTGATCATTATGAGTTGATTTTCCAGTTGAAATTTCACAATGATATTTTGTGTTAAAGGTTTTTCTTCAGGTACATGATGTGGTCAGAATTCTGCAGACAGCATTGTTTAAGAGCTGCTGTTAACCTGTGCTCTCTCTGTCCAGTTTTCAGAAAGCATACAGGGACAAAAGTTACATTTAAGGATTTTCATATCATTTAAAAAGAACCAAAACATTAATGCTGCCTAATCTATGACGAATACTTCCATCTTACCTCCTAAGTGCTTTCACCCTTGCTGTGAATGTTGCAGATTTCAGTAGTCCACTGTTTAGTGCTTTTAAAATCGGGTATCATGGGTCAATTGGTGGCTACTTAAAACAGTGGCATTTCTAACACTTCTTCTGGCTTTTCATAAATGCATTCTCAAAGAGACCTGATATGTGCACTGTAGTCCCAAGGAACAGCATAAATAGGAATTATACTGTCTTTGTTGTGATTTTGGAGGCAATATAGAATCAAAAGGGAAAATATGAGAAAAAAATACATAAGAAGGACTTTTTCCATAAAGTATGTGTGTGTACATATCCTTAGCTCCAATCAATGAGGAAAAGTTGTTGGCATTTCCAGTCATGACTATCTAGTTCTGTTGGTGTGGGAATACTTCACATATTTGTGTGCACTTGTGATATAGGAAGAGACTTGATTTTCATTTCAGTGCTACAAAACCAGTTGTTGATCACAGAGAGAGTGAGACTTTAGATGATAATAACAATCTATAATACTGAATGATAAAGACTGACCAAAAAGATACTTGTAAGATAAAGGATGAGAATAGGCTTTCAAAAACCAAATCTAGTATTTTTAGCTGCTAATTTCAGGCTCTGTCTGGATATGTTTGATAATCATCTTAGGCACACATTTGAACTGTTCATGCATCTAAGCACTTTGAAAATTGGGTCTGAAGCTAAAATCAAATAGGTTTGTTAAAAACAGAATGGCTTTGTAATTCTAGTTTGCAATGACAAAATGTCTACTACTAAGGAAATTTTGCAAACAGTGAAAACTTCTAGTAGGTCTCTGCCTTCATTTTTCTGCTAATTTTAGCAAGACTGGCTTTAGAAACAAATGAAGAGGACATTGATGTGAAGTTCCATTCTGAGAGGGGTAGAAAACTCATGACAAAAATGAAGCTGAGAAGAATCCTGTGGAAAGCAGCTGTGGTTTCTTTCTGGTACACAGGACAGCTGCTGTGACAGTCTGCCAATGCACAGAGCATCCTCCCTGCCATCCCTGGCCTTGCTGCTTATGTTGTTTATCCTGCTCTCTACCAAGCTCCTCCTGTGCTGTCCAGGAAAAAAATCTCCTTAGCTATTAAGGAGTTCCAGCAGCTGGAGAGGAGAATTGCGAAGTCATGATGAAGATGGCTGTGTCACCTCATATGGAAGAAGTGACAGAGAACCAAGTAAGGAAGCAAATGCAGAATGCACTCAGATATACTGGCAATAATGCTATAGAGAGGAATCATTCCTCAGCACAGCAACAAGAGAATCAGAATGCTGTAAGATTAAATTTGCACCCTCAAGAATGAGGGCAGATAATTTTTCTAGTGTGAGGGCTGTGGATTTCTATGGAGTGAAGTGGATTTCTGCAGGGGAGTGAATGTAGATTGTGATCTGGTCTCGTGTTGGCTCCCTAAATGTTAGATGCTGGATTATCCATTGGTCTGACCCTCTCAGTCATTTCCTGTGGTCTTATGTGACCCTGTGCCTTGCCAAGTAAATTCCATCCATTTAGTTCCAGTGGAAAAAAAGAAACTGAACTAGAGGAAAGCTATTGTTTGAAATTCAAACTATATCAACTTTATTGATCTAGGTGAAATGTGGTGATTCAGAACATGATTCACTTACTCCTCTTTCATATTCTCAGTGAAAGACTCAAAGCAGTTCTGACTTTATTGCTGCTTTCTAAAATGTTATTAGAGAGAATAATGTAAAAAAACCTTTTCTCATGTGTTCTTTTTAAAAAAAATGAATTATGGAATTATGAAGGTTCAAACATGTATAGTTTCAGGATGTAAAGTTGCTTTGAAAGTTTCTCTGGAAATGCATTTAAGTGTTTTTACTGGTGTCTATAGTGTTAGAGATGACAAAGACAAAAAAAAAGAGAGTACAGATACTATTGTTTCCTTTTTAAAATTTTCATTCTAATTCCTTCTTCTTTTTCCTTTTTACAAAGTTGTTTGTATCACACAAAAGCCCATCCAAACTCTACAGCCTATAAGTACCTAAAGTAGATATAAGATTTAGTTTTGGGTGTATAGAGGTATGTACAGGGCAGTGTGAATGTACGTAATGACAAATTATTACAATTTTAAATAGTATCTCTAGATCCGTAGGCTGGGTGTGAATTGTTTTCTGAATCTGTTATTTTCTTCTGTCCTAGAAATCACAAATGGATATTCATTTGAATAGTTAAAGAATAACATTTTATTTTTTACCATCTTGTGTCAATGCTATATTGGCTCTCTTGGAATCATATCCTAATTGATCTTACTCATATTTTACTTATAAAAAATGATGGGAATGAGAGTAGAGAGACAAACATGTTCAGTGAGTAGTCAAAACTGTGGAATAAATTATTGGAAAGAGGGGGATGAAAGGGTAATAAATGGACTAGACAGAGATGCAGTTTTAAAATCTATTAAATACAGATGCAGCTGTGATAAAACCAAAAGATAAAAGTATTTATCTCACATGTGTGTTATCTTAGCATTAATTAACTACTTGCTTGTTGCCTAATATTTCAGACAGATAGAAAAAATGAGCCTGCAGTGCATCTTAATGAAGTAGACATGTAAAAGGAAGCTGACAAACAGATGCTACACAGAAAAAAGAAAGGCACACAGGACTAAAAGGGTTAAAGGTTCACAGTCAACTTGTGTTTTGATTGTTTGCACGAAGCTGTGACTGAACTTTTTGTGCATCTGACTACAAATGGAAAAGGTTGAGAAATGGTCATCTGTTCCCTTCATTGGCATTCATGCTTAAACCAACAACTTATTTTTGACCCTAACTGTCATAAATAATAAGGGCATCTGCAATTTTGGAACCAGCTAGTCTATCTAATCCTTTTTTCCCTTAGGGTCTGAATGATTTTTTTGTTTGAAAGCATTGTGTCACATACATATTTAAGGTCAGTCAGCTTGGGTTTGGTTTGTTCCCACAGTGTTGCATAAAGGCTAAAAAACCTTTCCAGAGCTGGGAAATATCTGAAGGGCTTCCTGCATGGGTAGCTGCATTCTGTTGGACTGAGCTATGGGTTGTGCTGCTGAACCTGAGCTGGATCTTTTCCGAGCAGTCATTGTACTGAGCTCCTGAAGCATGTGATCTTGTCATCTGCCATAAGGAAATTAGTAACACTTTAAGTTAGCAGAACACAGAATACATCTGCTTTGCTTCATGGTCCAAGCCAACTTTTTTAGATAAGTAGTTGAATTAAGAAAAATCTGCTTTAGTATGAGGGCACCTGGAGAACTTTAATCTTGCTTAACCTTTGTTTGCACATCAGAGAAGCCATCCAAGGCCAGTGAAAATCTGATTGCGTTTTTTTGGAAGGAGTGCAAGAACTCTCCAAAGTTGGCCAATAGGGGTCATAAGTTCCTATAATGGGCTGTGATGAGCTAAGTTGAAGTCTTTGTTATCCCATATGCGACTTCAAGCTTATGAAGAAGAATATTGTGCTTTCTAAAGCCTGGTGCAGGTAAATGTACTGTCTCAGTAATTTTTGCACCTCTGAAATAGGAACTGATACAGCTGAAGTGTATTGATTTTTGTGCCAGGCACAATGATGTGTCTATCTGGATAGCTTACTGCAGATAGAGATGTTGGGAATTAGATCTGCATGAGAAGGAGTATTTTGTTGGATTTTGTGTTCTGCTTGTTCTTGGAGATAAACTGCTGTGCAATTTTATTTTTGCTCTAATGATCTGTTTCAAGGTTTCTTCGAATCTTAGGTAGAAGTCCCTTCTTAGTATGACATTCTTCCAGATAATAGCTGATTTTTCTCAGTTTCTGAAATTGGAGAGTTGCAAAATGAATGAAGAAATTATGTAAAATAATACATGTTCCCATTTTATTAAAAGAAAAAGAAGAAAATAGAAGCTCAGAGAAATAAAGTGGTAAAATGAAGGTTTTACCTAATATTTCTTCTCATGCAGCCTTATGTTGAAAGATTGACTGTATTTTAGATCAAGATTCAAATCTATGTGATGTAAATAAGTAAAACAAGGACTGTATTAAGACATCCTTATATCCAGACCTTTTTTGGACTGTTTGTTTTTTTAGTGCTGCCTTTTCATCCCAGTGGACCTGGAAACTCAAATCTCAGGTGCGAGATTTTTCTTGCAAAGCGTGTATTTTCACCTTAAGAAAATATTTCCAGTGTTACTCATGTATTATTGTATACTAATTAGGGAACATCATGAAAGATCTTCTGAATTGTAAAAAAATATTTTATAGAGATAAGATTATATCTTTTTTAACAAGTTGTGGTAAGTTTATTGAAGACTTACATTTTAAGGTGTGTGATTCTTTAGTATCTCTATCAGGTATGAAGTGAATTAAAACATAAGTCACTTGTTTTCTTCGCTATGTAGTCTTTCACTTAAGAAGACTATGTTTCTCAAATCCATATATAAATGAGAGCAAATGGTAGCTATGTAAAACCGTATGTTGCCTTCATAGTGTACATGCATCTAAAGCATGTGTCAAATAAAAAAACATTAGAGCATTATTTTTGGTGTATGAATGAAATACTGCATGATATCTTGCTCTTATGGGAAAAAATGTTCCCAAAAGTAAAAATAAAGGTAGTCTTTGTGTCTATTTTGGTGGGAAATTGTCAGGCAAAGTTCTTTAAACAGAGCTTCTGAAATAGATGTCTGCCTGACTGAAGAGGGCAGTGGTGCCTAATGTGACTGAATCTTCTCATTTTCAACCCAAGTACATTTTATTTCTCACTAGATTTCCTTTGATGAATAACCTGAAAGTCTTCTATTACTCTTCTGGAAATGCCTTATGCAATTACACTTTAGAAATGGTACGTGTGTACATTAGCTTGTAGGAAATATCAGAGTTTGAACTACTGATGCATCAGTATTCCTAAGATTGACTGCAAAGTCTGCTTCAGGTGAACAGAAATAACTCTTTAAAATCTTGCTGATTTTTGTTTTAATTGTTAGTGTTCTATATCAGGTTTAGACTTCTGATTTTACTTTGTTACAACTTGTCTCAAAATTTCAGACTGCTTTATGAAGATCATTATTTGTTTGGGAATAAGTCAAATAAATTTAAGTTTCACCACATGAAAGCTGCTTATTTTGTTCCTTTATGTTTCTTGAAGGCCCAAACATAATTGTCTTATCTTGTCCTTGTAATGTTTTTTTGAAGTAGACTGTTAAAAAAATGCAGGCATGCAGAATCATGAGACAATTCTGCAAACCCTAACTGGAAGGAATGAACTATGGAAGTGAAGGGTTTTTTCCTCCCTAGAAGACTATTTAAAATTAACAGTTCACCTATTGTTATGAAAAAAGTAATAAAAAGAATGAATCGGTATGAGCAGGGAACAAAATTTCTCCTAGGATCACTCTCTTGCGAGCATTTTTCTGCCTTTGCTATACCTCTGTGTAACAGACAGTTTGCTAGAACTCTTGATATTTGCTACATTAATTAAAAAGTTTTTCTTTGGATTTTTGTGGAAGTTTTTCAGTGCATTTTCTTCTTTTGACCCAAGTTATGCATTTTAACTGTAGTACTAATGAGATGATGGCATAATATTCTATTTCAATTTGGAAAAGGATTTTGTCATGTAAGCCAAGTTGGTAACTTGTTTGGAGTTCTTATAATTAAAGCATATATCGTAGCTGAAATTCTGTTTAGCCAGTTGATTATATTTTCAAACAGCTAGCCAAATTGGCAAGAAAAACCCTGTGAAGACATCAGGCTAAAACTATTGATGTCTCCATGAAACGTTTTGAATTAGCTGACCTCATAATGAACTGAGGTTGATAAGTGGATGGATTTTGACAGTTATTGGTTTGACTTTTAAATTTGCTTTGTTCTTTTTTTTTTTTTCCCTCCTGCTTTAAGTGAAATAACCAAAGCCGAGAGAGTGAAGTAATGCATGTCATTGTAGCATTCCATGCTGTTCATCTTACAGGTTTGCCTGATGATGGCAGGAGAGATCAAACTTACGTTGTTTTTATGGAGGGTGAAAACAGAGATGTTTCCTGTAGCTGGCATATGGTAGTTTTTAATCTGAAACTCTGAAGCTTCTGAAAGGTAATTTTCTAGCCTTTCGGCAGTTTTCTTGGGGAGTGCGTGGTTAAATTCCCAATTTTTGGCAGAACAGATGTCTTTCTGTGCAGCAAAAGGAATTGAAAAAAGACTGTTAAAATACAAGCAACTTGGGCTTTTATTGTATACAAAATCTGAAACCTAAAATACCATTCCAAAGTCCTGATGTCAAATCATCTGAGTACCATGGGGTAATATTAATGATTTCCTTTGAATCACCAGCGTATGTGATTAGGGTTTTAATAAGTCAGGATTTGAAAGCAGTACAGTACTTAGTCCACCATAAAATAGATTCAGTCCTCTTTGTTGTATATGTGACTCTGGAGTTTGGAATTTTGTTTGTGATGGAAATTGTATGTGTTCAGTATAAAAAGGGATGGTTATTAAAGGGTAAGTTCAGCAAGAAAAATGGATGTGCATAGTCCAGAGACATCACCTTCAGATTACCTGTGATGAATATTCCTTTGAATTGTGTTCTGTTTTGCTTAGGGTTTTGTTTGAAGAAAATGTTAAAATTAATGAGTCAATGCTTAGAGCAAAGAATGCATAGTACTTTAAGCCTCTCCTCTGGTAAATATACTCCTGATTAACCACCATGCCTTTCAAGAAAGTTTTTACATTAATTTAGTAGATATTTCACAACACTATTTAGTAAGGGAGGCCACAGTAGTGACAGCAACTTCATCAAAATGATGGTAGCTAGTGATAACTTGGGACTAGTAAACTGAAAATGTTCAGTTCTTAAGTCAAACTGAAGAATTATTTCCTTGAACAAGAGAATACAAAATTCTTAGGGGAAAAAGAAAGTAGACAAACTCTTTTTCCTCCAAATGCTCATATGCTAATTTGCAGCCTGGCCTCCCCAATCCCTTGTTTGTGTGACCATTTTTGCAATGTGAGATTGTTATTTATATTCTTCCAGAGTCCATATATACTGTGCCTTCTCCTCATTATGTGAGACTGTAAAATTTTAGTTCAAATTTTGGTAGCGCCTTTAAGGTTAACTGTGTGCTTAGGGCTCTGTCTTAATCCATTTTATGCTAGAGCCATGTAGGGCTCAGCATCCCTCCATCCCAGGTGCAGAATCCAGCACTTGGACTTGTTAAATTTCATCCCGTTAATCATTGCCCAATGCTCCAGTCTACCAAGAACCTTTTGCAAGGTGCCTTGTCCTTCAGAAGATTCAGTAGCACCTCCCAATTCATTATCATCTGGAAACTGACTAGTGGTGCATTAAACTCTTGCATCCAGATCATTGATAAAGATACTGAACAAGACTATCCCTAGAACTGAACCCTGAGGAAAGCTGGGGACTGTTTTGGGTTCATATTTCTCCAGGTCTGAAATAGCATGAGATTATTTCTTTGGTTTGAGAAGAAATCATACTGGCAGATCAAATGTTGATAGTATTTGCCTTACCAGTTTAATAACAAATCCTTGAGCTTAAATTATAGCACCTTCAGTGTTTTGCTTTGCAGAATTTGAGCCAAGAAGCATAAGCCCAGTCCCATGTAGAAATCATGTTCAATATCAAGTAACAGGTAGGAAGGAGGATGTGTGAGAGGGTGCCTTTCTTTATTCCTCATATAAATTTTCAGAGTGACTGTAATGAGTCTTGGCTTTTTCATAGACCATAGTAAAAGGAAGAATGTCAGTGAAAAGTAGAGGCATAATATGAAGATTACTGTATGCTTTTACCACTATGTTCAGATGTCCTTGATCTGTGGGTCAACAGAGCATAGGGGTGATTTGCCCGGACTTGTTCCTATCCATACACGTGGTATGTGTGTATACACTGCATACACTGTGATTAGCAAATGAAAGTGAAAACTAGTTCTTAGGAAGTGACAAATTTTGCTATTGTGTATGAAGTGCAAATTTTGTATAATCTCAAGTGCTCTGTAGTTAGTTCTACCACTGCATTTTAGATATAAAGTAAAGAAGCAAAATGTAGGGCTTTTAGGATGGAAACAAGAACAACAACTTTGAAAGTAATTGAATTTTCTTTTTTGTAAATAAGCGCACACCACAAGGAAATCCATATACATCTTGAAGCTGTGAGAAGTTTATAATATGACTTCCCATTTCCAGACACCTGAGCAGTAATTCTTTTCTTCACTGAAGATAGATATATTTTGTATGGTTCGATATCTGTATTTATTGTTATTATAGAGCATACATACATACATATATATGCTTATATAAATATAGTACCTTGTTAATATTTGAATAAATACAAATTGCTCTTCCTAAGGATGAGAGTGAAATGTATTCAATTTGTTGTAAATTATTGCCAGAATCTCACCCATATTAATTTTTCCCTAAGTGTTTTCTGTCTCTGTATGTTTCCCCTGGATTCCTTTCTTTCAGAGATATGAGGGTTCTTTTCCCAGTGCTACTGCCCCATAAACAAAATTTAATAACAGAAGAAGGGCAGCAGTGCTTGGTTTATTATTAGCACAGTCAGAATTTAACAGACAAGGAGTTGCCTGCTTAGATGGGAATTCAGTCAAAAGCTATTTTTTTAATCTAACTTACCTGTCTGTCATTTGCTGATAGTGAACTTTATCTTTCATTTAAACACTTCTCTTCACTCTACCTTTTTCTATTTCTTTCTGTATTTCAGAAGATTATTACTAAAATATCCTTACTAAATCCTGTTAGCAAATTGTCTTTGGCTAAGATCAGTTTCTCCCTGTCATACCAAAGTCAGAAGTGCAGCATCTTCTGTGGTTTCTGACATCCTAAGGAGCAAGATCTTCCCACTACATAGGGCACCACATTAAGGGGCCAAAGAGGTAGGCCTTTACTTAATTTTATAGTGAGTCTTATACTCACTTCTGGACACTAAGGTTCTGTTCTTATCTGCAGCTCTTTAAATCTTCATCTTGTTTAATGCATATTATTTCCGCATTATGAATTCCTTAAAGATTCTCTGTGGGACTTGGTAACATTATGCCTAGTTCTTCATGCATTTTAGAGGATTTGTTAAGTTATTACCTAAGAATTATCCAGATTTTCTCAACTGCTGTAACGTCCTTTCCACTTGTCACCTCTGATGCTGGATTTGAGTTTTTATATTTGTATTTTATTAACCACTATTTTGCTATGGGATCTCTAACACTTATTTAAATATACTTTTTTTGATGAGGATCAGTCTAAACGTGCTGGTGTTCCATCAAAAGTATCTATCAGAAAGAGCAGAAATAAAAAAAAAGAGTTGAGAAATGCTGAATATTTTGCTATTGTTTAGCCTTATTAAACTTTTTCATTTATAATCATAAGTTAATCAGCATTTCTATTTGTTTTTCTGGGCAATTAGTTCATACATTTTCTAAGACAGCACAGAAATAAGATGTACACGTTCTGCCATTTTCTGTTTCAGTTTTAGTATTATTGAAAAATGAAGCAAAAGGAGATTTTTAAAAGGAAGGTTGAAAAGGACAATGAATCATATAAGATGAGCCATTCAGTGAATAAACAAGTGGAGGAGTGGTTAGAAGGAAAACTAAGATGATGGCAATGGAGGAAAATAGAGAGAATAAACAACAATGAGAGAATACCTGTGCTATTGAAAGCATAGAGGCTTGCCATATATACTTGCTGGACGTATTTAATACATGGCAACTGCTCAGTTGCAGAAGCTTAGGTTTGAACTGGCAGTAGTGGTGACTAAATCCACAAAAGCACATAGGGTGAGAAGCACATAGCTGCTACAGGAGAATTCATGGCTTAGGTTTAGCTACTAGAATGATCTGTGAAATAATTCAGTTCCTAAGCACTAGATGCTCAGCAGCTGAGGCTGATGAAGTAACTGTCCCAGCTGGCCAGTGGAAAAGTCTTAGGTCTCACTCTTCTGACAAAGCCATTTTCCAACTTTTCTCAGCACCTCAATGCTAGAATGTGCTATTGGCTGATGGCTGGGGTGACTGGGATATGGGACTAGGTAGCTGTAAATTGATGGAGGCAGAAAAGAACTTGCGTTTTCTTTCTGGCCCAGAGGCTATGTTACTGGATGAAAAGGGAAAGGTCTTCCTCTGGCTGTTTTCTGCATGCTTTAAGTTCTCATTGAGATTAAACTCCTTGGAGCCCTCGGATGAAGTATGTGGATGATTACAGACTTGTGTACAACAGTTATTGAGATATTGTACTTAAAATGTAGAGTTTCTGAGTACAACTTACTGTGGAAATATATTTGGAAAATGCAGACACTTTCAGGTGCTTCCAGTTAGGTGACAGATAAATATATTCAAAAGAGACATACGAGATGGGAGTGCCATCATGGGAAATTTGCCGTGAATAAATCCAGTACTTCTTTGATCTTATGAGTCCATCATTGCTTCTGAATTTCTGTTCATTCAGGACTTATCCAAAACTCATCTGGAAAATTTTAGTATGTTGGTGGCATAGCACAAGAGGAATGACTTCTTCAGTTATTGAACTTTTTCAAAATACAGGTTAATCGCTTTTAATATTTATTATATAGGAGTTCCAATAAACATTCAGACTCTTGTGCTAGAGTTCTGTACTAAGCATGTACCTAATAAAAGATGCTTATAATTTTAAGAATATAACTTATTATCTTCATACAGTCTTTTACTAATCTAAAAGTTTATTTTTTTTTTAATAGTACAGGTAGTACTTAGAAGCCATTTCTACTGCAAAGGTATGCCATTTTTCTTAATTTTCTGAGGTCATATATTAGTGAGTGGTGAGGCTAAATGGAAATAATATTTTGACAGTGTAGAAGGCTGTATTTTTTTACCCAATTAGAATTTTTCTGTCTTTTACAACCATCTAGACTCCTACTGCTCTATATGCCCTTATTAACCACTGAGTGAACAAATCAATACATCATAGCGACATTAATTGGTAGGAGTTCTAAAACCAAATAGCTACTAATTTTGATAAATGTGTTTTACTCAGCTACTGCTGTTTTGGAAATACATTTTAAGTAATGCTGATGCAGTGCACTTAATAGTAATTTTTGAAGAGAGGAAAGATTTGCAATTCTGAAGCTGGATTTTCAGAAAATTCTGAGCAGTCACAGTCATATAGCAAGGCTTTTAAAAAGGTTTATCTCATTAGAAACATTCATTATTAACTCTAAATTATGAAGCACTTCCCATAAATTGTAGTCTTAGTAAATTGCACTGTATAATAAATATGTACAGTTATAAGAAGTAAGACCTTACATGTTTATGGCAAAACTTCTGAAGTGTTTAAAAACTGCCTTTTTTGTTAGGAGCAGGATTTTTGTATGGAATATGACACACTTTTTTTTTGTTTTCTTTCTTCTTGTTTCTTTTTGTTTTTTTTCTCTGTGAGTTAAAAAATATGTATTTGTGTGGGTGTGAATAGATTATAATAAATTGCCACTATAATAACGGCTATTTTAGTAACTTTGACACAGGGATCTTAGTTGTATAATGCATTAGTAGATAATTATATCTAAGCAGAGACTTGTATCATCAACTGACTTCAGAAAAAATAAGTTGGACTCCTTAACTGACTTGAGTAAAGGAGTGGATAAGGCACCTGTGTATTTGCAAGATACCTGAGAACTTTTGTCTTGTCTCTTGCTGATAGACAATCACTTCTTAAACTTCTTATCTGTCCTTGAAGGCTGAATCACAAATGGGAAGATGTGCCTGCATGCCACTTTCTGATTTTTATCAGAGCTCTGTGGCTGAGTACCATAAAATCCTCCCTCTCAGCCCTGAGTTTAAGAATAGGCTGTATGTTGCTTGAAAATAGTGAAGGGTAGATTCTATTAATTAATCTCTGCCAACATTGTATCTGAAGGCATCATGAAGTGCTGAGTTTGAGTTATCATAGAAAATGTTTTTGGATCTTATCAGATCACTGGTACTTTTAATCTCTACAGCATTTCCTGGAAAAAGAATCACCAAAAGTCAAGATAGCATATATGAACTCAGGAGACCATAGTTAGTTGGGAGCACTTGCCCTAGTAATAATGGCCTTTTTCTTTTTTGCTTTCTAAACCAGCAATAAACATTGGAGCAAAAATTCTACATCTTAATGGTTGATACATTAAGAATAAAGAACTAAATAAAAGCTTTCTTTGTATGTTAAGAATCAATCAGGCGACTTTACTGGAAATTGTGTAATTTTTTATAAAAGGGTGAGTTATATGAACTTATCAAGAGAACATCTGTTACTAGGGTTTCTCTTTAGAACAGAAGTCCTATAGGTTTCAGTCCTAAAACCATTGAATTCTCTGAAGGTTTCACATGAAGATTCTTAAACAAAGACACAGCCTTTTTGCCTTTTTATTTTTTTTCATTAACTGTCAGGGCATTTGCTAACATTTCATGGTTTGTATAAAGTGTGCACATAAAAAAAGAGACACCTGAGATTTAAATGGATTCCTAGATATATTCATTTTCTGGGGCAGAATAGGATTTCTTCTTTGTTATGTTCTTAAACCAAATGCTACATCACTTCTGTGTGTTCTACAGCGTGGTGACGAGACTGACAATGTAAAACCTGAATATACCCTCTCCCTTCCTTCAGTCCTGTTGTAGGTTTACTGTGAACCAGTGAATGGAAAAACATCTTGAGAAGTTGGTGTGCACTTTACTACTTGCTTTATAGGCCTTGTCACAGCTTTGGTGTGATGTACTGTATAATAAATGTGTTGTGATGCTGTTCCCCCCAAATATTAGTTAAATGACTTAGTAATTCAGTATCTATTGTTTTGCAGTGATTGTAATGGAATTAAGGAAGGAATGAAAAATAAATATAACTTGTCAGGAACTTTGTATTCCACAGAATTATTTCTACTTAAAATTTATGTAGTAAGACTGCGCATGGCTCACAAAGTTTAGGTAGGCATTTACAATCCTTCTTTTCCCTAACTGGCTATTCTTCCAAGCAGCAGTTTTGGGTTGGGCCATTAGTAAAATTGATCCAGATGATGTCCAGATACATACTTGGATACATTACCCATTTACCTAGCAAAACGTAACCAACATTTCTTGCTTTGGTTTGTGTATGAGGAATGGATGGAGAGTGGGTGCAAAACCAACTCTTGATTTAGTTGATATTACACTAAATGCACTGGGAAGAGTTTGAGAATAGGCAGTCTTTAGTCACTTTCTCAGGCATATGTTGTCCTGTCTACAGAAGGAATTACCTGGTCTGTTATGGCAGAATGAGTGTTTCTCTGCCCAAAGAACTGGCATATGAAGGTAAACCTTGAAATTTTTACTGAGGACAGCACAGCTTGGTGTCTGAAAAATTCTGTCCTAGATATTTTCCTGAATGTATAATAGTAAATAATTCTTACCTATAAACATTGGAAATACATATATCTGTCAAGTATATTCTCATAACTGTTATAATTCTTTGAAAAAATCCCCCAAACCCAGGTATACATGAGCTATTTTTAATTATCACAAAGTAGTCTTCCAATCAGAGCCATTTCAAAATACAGTAATAACTATAACATCAGAAGACTGATGATTTACAGTAGATACATTGAAGCGGATGTTTGTAACATTTTACCTAAAGCTAGAGAATATACTATCTACAGAATTATGAGTCAGTATATTTTTAATGGATTTTTACTTCATGAAAAGCAAGTCTATTGCCCGAGAGATGTATTCACAGTCCTTTTAAAAATAAAAATCTAAAGGATTATGCTTCTTCAAAAGCCTGTAGATTCATGTCTACAAAAGACATACTGAAACAGAATAACATTGAAATCACCCCACTGAGATGCATTTGTATTGCCTGGATATTTTTTTTCAATTTAGCATCTCAACAGATTCTTTCAACCTGGGACTAGTGGCATTTACTTGTTGAATGGCTTGCCCTTTTAATCAGGCTGGTCTGGAGCGCTCATGAATGGGAACACAGCAGGACCATTCCCTTAGCTTCAAATAACATTATCAGATATTTTGCAGATGCATTGTTACTGGTGTGTAGGAGAGAGGCACTGGTCATTTCAATGAGGAGGTAAAATATGTAGTCAGAACATTTGTCACTATGCTATATACCATGGCATCATGGAAAATCAAGAAACCCACAAAGTTATCTTTCTCTGATACAGATAAAAATCTGCCTTAGTCATACCTAATAACATTTTAGAGTGCCTAGAAGAGGATTGTACTGAAAAGAACTAAAATAAAGTTTTAAGAGTAAGATGATGTGATACTTCAGATGTAATACATAGTACACAAAGACCTGCAGACTAGGCCTGAAATGCGATAATTTCCAGAGCAGTGAACAATATAGATAAGATTTTGTGGTTTCTGAGGAAAGTTTTTACTCCATGAATAAGCACATCTTTCAGACCAGTCTGTATTTGTGTCATCATTAAACATCTCTCCTCAGAGGATAGTGAGAATACGGAAAAATGAAACTGGGAATTTATCGCAGTCAAGTGCTAGTAAATACTTGTCATGCACAAGATTGATGAGATCTTTGTGTGGATACAGAGCAAAGGAGAATCAGGACTCTTTCTTATGCATGCCTGCTGAGTATTGGAGGAATTATTACTGAACTATTAAACTAAAATCTGCCAGCAACAGAGAAATACCACTAGGGTTACATGTATTTCTGACAATGCAATCCAAGTTAAATGAAGGAGACAGCAAACCAACAATGTTTGTCCTACACTGCACAAAGGGAAAAAACATAAAGGTTTCAGTATGCGGCCCTCATTGCCACCCCTGAATACTTTAGGGATAAACAATTATGTTCAAAATAGAGAGTTGTTCACAACTTCCGTTTTTGCCTTTCAGCTTGAAGCAAAATATTTCATTTTCATTTCACAAACCTATATTGAAAGCAAAGCAGCTGAAACAAACTATGAGAAGAATTTGCAAAATAAGAAGGCTAGAAAAATAGTCATAGAATCATAGAATAATCAGGTTGGAATAGACCCACTGGATCATTGAGTCCAACCATTCCTATCAAAAGCTAAACCATGCCCCTTAGCATGCCCCTTAGTGCTTTTAAATTCTGTATTATAATGACTGGAACTCAAATAGGTATATTTGTTCAATACCCTATTCTGTTTGGGATGATTTGAACCCTGATGCACATGTGCCTGAGGAAATTTCAGGTTAAATATATTTAATGTGTAATTTTATCATTGAAAACCAATTCACTTTTATGCTCTTAGAAGTTACTACAATAAGAACCTAGATATCTCCCCTTAAACAAGCACTCTAATAGCCCATATCTAACGCCATTCTACACTTTTGTTAACTTCTTTCTGATTTAAAATGTAAGTATTTTATGTAGTGGGGAACTCACTCAAAGAGAAGGGATTGGGAGAAACTCTAAACTATAATTTCTCATAGTGTACCTACCTGTGAATTTCTCTGGTAAGTAGGGTTCCTCTGTACAGGAACTGACCAAAAATATCATTTCCCTGTATACATCCATCCATCTGTACAGAATCACAGAATCACTAGGTTGTAAAAGACCCACAGGATCATTGAGTCCAACTATTCCAAGCAATTACTAAAACATGCCCTCAGCATCCACCTGAACATGCATGCATTTCACTCTCTGTTTAAAAAGCGAGAAGCACCAAGAGTATTCACAGCTCTGATAAGAATACCTTTTGAAAATGTATTTAACAATTAATAAGTTTTTATAGAAGTAGAGGGTAACTGTCTCTTNATATTGAAAGCAAAGCAGCTGAAACAAACTATGAGAAGAATTTGCAAAATAAGAAGGCTAGAAAAATAGTCATAGAATCATAGAATAATCAGGTTGGAATAGACCCACTGGATCATTGAGTCCAACCATTCCTATCAAAAGCTAAACCATGCCCCTTAGCATGCCCCTTAGTGCTTTTAAATTCTGTATTATAATGACTGGAACTCAAATAGGTATATTTGTTCAATACCCTATTCTGTTTGGGATGATTTGAACCCTGATGCACATGTGCCTGAGGAAATTTCAGGTTAAATATATTTAATGTGTAATTTTATCATTGAAAACCAATTCACTTTTATGCTCTTAGAAGTTACTACAATAAGAACCTAGATATCTCCCCTTAAACAAGCACTCTAATAGCCCATATCTAACGCCATTCTACACTTTTGTTAACTTCTTTCTGATTTAAAATGTAAGTATTTTATGTAGTGGGGAACTCACTCAAAGAGAAGGGATTGGGAGAAACTCTAAACTATAATTTCTCATAGTGTACCTACCTGTGAATTTCTCTGGTAAGTAGGGTTCCTCTGTACAGGAACTGACCAAAAATATCATTTCCCTGTATACATCCATCCATCTGTACAGAATCACAGAATCACTAGGTTGTAAAAGACCCACAGGATCATTGAGTCCAACTATTCCAAGCAATTACTAAAACATGCCCTCAGCATCCACCTGAACATGCATGCATTTCACTCTCTGTTTAAAAAGCGAGAAGCACCAAGAGTATTCACAGCTCTGATAAGAATACCTTTTGAAAATGTATTTAACAATTAATAAGTTTTTATAGAAGTAGAGGGTAACTGTCTCTTAGCTCCATGTCTTAAATGGGAATACGTTAAACAATAGGGATACCCTGCCCAGAAGATTTGGGTTAAACAATAAAACCCATAGAAAACTTAACCTGCAGAAATAATACTCAAATTATGCTTTCTAATGTCATCTTCTTTCTTCCCAAGAAAAAAAACAAGAAACCTTCATACCTTAAGGCAGAAAATACAACCTATCCATTTTAATCTACCATCAATGAGTGATTTTAGCCTTGTAAGACCAGGCAGAAACACAAAGAGCTGCTGAAGTACTTGAAATAAATGAAAAATGAGAACATATTGCATTTGTGTTTCAAAGGCTCTTCTGACGGAGGTCCAAAAGAAACTAGTGAAACTCATAGTAGTAAAAAATTACCTGTCAAACATATATTTTGTGTTGCTTTACCCAGTAATAGTGAAAACTTCTAGTTTGTCTGTGAATGAATCACTGCTTTTGAGGACATTTCTTGACAGCTGAAGACTTGAATGTTTTCCAATGGCATCTTGGCTTGTATCAGAAATGGTGTGACCAGCAGGTCCAGGGAGGTTATTCTCCCTCTGTACTCGGCACTGGTGAGACCACACCTCGAATTCTGTGTTCAGTTCTGGGCCCCTCACTACAAGAAGGATGTTGAGGCTCTGGAGTGAGTCTAGAGAAGAGCAATGAAGCTGGTGAAGGGGCTGCAGAACAAGTCTTATCAGGAGCAGCTGAGAGAGCTGGAGTTGTTTAGCCTGGAGAAGAGGAAGTGGAGGGGAGATCTCATTGCTCTCTACAACTACCCACAAGGGGGTTGTGGAGATCTGGGAGGTGACCTCTTCTCCCAGGTGACAGAGGCAGGACAAGACGGAATGGCCTCAAACTCCACCAGGGGAGATTCAGGCTTGACATCGGGAAAAGATTTCATGGAAAGGGTCACTGGGCACTGGAACAGGTCTTCTCTGGAAACACCTTCTCTGGAGGTGTTTAAAAGATGGGTAGATGGGGTGCTGAGGGGAGTAGTTTAGTGTTTTATAGGAGTGGTTGGACTTGATGATCCAGTGGTTCTTTTCCAACCTAGTGATTTTATTATTCTGTTTTAGTTGTCAGAAGACAGAATTCTTATTAAACTAACTCGACAGATAGACAATATTTTAATGTGAGACAAGTCCCTAATGTTCTTCCTTACTTCTGCTCTAACAGTTTTGTGGAGGTTAGAAACTTGCTAATACATTTAGTGCCTAGATTAGTACTCTATCTTGACATGTCTTTAGGCTGGTCTGTTCTCATTGACACATAGTGTAGGTCCTAGTCAAGTCTAATTTACTATAATTCACCAAATTCAGTAGAATTATGAAAAAATACACCTGCTTAGAGAGCCTTATGAATTTCAGTAGAGTAACCCACGTGGTCAGGTCAGTTTGAACCTTTCATCCTGTTAATACTAAAAAGTGTCCACACTGCTGTAAGCAAGCACAGAATTATACCCCTCAGCACCTCATCCACCCATCTTTTAAACAACTCCAGGGAAGGTGTCTCAACCACTTTACTGGGTAGCCTGTTCCAGTGCCCAATGACCCTTTCTGTGAAAAATCTTTTGCTGATGTGAAGCCTGAACCTGCCCTGGAGCTGCTTGAGGCCATTCTCTCTTGTCCTGTCCCCTCTTACTTGGGAGAAGAGGCCAGCTCCCTCCTCTGCAAAATCAGATTATACCTTGTGAACTAGTGCCCAGTGAAGTGTCATAGTATGGGTGTTCACAGAGAGATAAAAATTAGTATACAACACCTACTTAACACCAACTTGTGATGCAAAAAGGTATTCAATATTATTATAGAAACATAATTATTATTATTAATATTGTTATTTTTATTACTATTATTGAAATGATGTTATAGAATATAATTTATTCAAGAATCCTTTCCATCCAAAGGTTTTATGCTTTCACCTTTTGGTTCTTGGATGGGTCATTGGGCACTTGTTTTTTGTGATGATTAAATGTTTCTAGTAGCAAAATCTAGGTGATTGAATATGTTTAGACACACTAACCTTATTTAAGGATTAATTCTACAGCAATGGAGGATAATAGACTCTTGCTCCCATGTAATCTTCATTGCTAAATGCTTTAAACTGCCCAGGTGCTATTTTTATTTTCCTGGTATATGAGATAAATTACTACAATCAGACTAGCAGGAGAGCAATTACATTATACATATGTAAGAAAGCAGTTAAAAATATCCAAATAAATGTTTAAACTTTTTTTTTT
>WAAB01024804.1:0-10224 GCA_013389865.1 Piaya cayana
TATGATTCTATGATTCAATGTGTGGTGACTTCACAACTTTGCACACCAAGTCAGAAGCTAAAGTAAGGTCCAAATTTCTGCAAGTGAATTACCCAGATTTAATTGTGAAAGACTTTGTCCCTTAAAGCATCTTCAACCAGACACGTGACCTTTCTCAAAGTGTTTTCTTCAAGATTTGAAAAAGAAAATATGGCTGGAAATGAGCACCAGCTATCTTTATACCAGTTTCTTTTGTAAGTACAATGGGTTTCTCATCTGTGGACTGTGGTGTTGAGCCACCATTAATTTGATGAACGAATGGAAGATTGCCAGCGCATTCCTGCTCTGTGTTGCTAGGGAAACCACTCTGTGGGTATCCTTGTGCTCATAGTATCTCTCTTCCTTTGCAACTTCATTGAATAATGAAAGTATAACTGAAAATAACTGAAAATTTTTTATTCTGTTAGCCACACCATGAGTTAAAAAAATATACTAAAACAGAATGGATAAACTGAATTAAACTAATGATGTCAATTGATCTTTGCAATTTTTAGGGCATTTTCCATGTAAAACATTCCTAATTTAGTTACAAGTATATTGGTTTATGTGTTTGATTTTACCAAAAACATTTTTATTACCAGAATCTATTTTTTATTCCACTTTGTGATTTTTGCACAAGAAGCACTAAAAAAAGTATAAAAACTGGGATATAATGTCAGAAAGGAGTTGCAGATATGCTTATGGTGCAGGTATATGTAATTTGTAATATATAGGAATATCTTATTAGCTAAAAATAAATGACTATATCTACATGCCAAAAATAAAGACATCACTTTCAAAACTTGCCAGGATACTTCAGTAACATCGGAAGAGTCAGGGAGCCCAGTCTGTGCAATACATTGGCAAGAACACTATAGAAAATATGACGAGCAGTTATATAATATTAAGAAAGAGACTACTCTAGAGGTTCTAGCATTTTATAGTCCTCAAAAGCATTTTTCTCTACAACTGTGTTATGTCTTTCAGTGTAGTGCAAGATATATATTCATTTTTTCCATCTTTTTTGCATATAATATAATATACACTCCAAAAAAAGCAACCTAACACATTCTACTTCCTCCACTATATGTCACCAGTGAGTTCATTCTTCAAGGTTCTTCAGAAGATTTGGCACCTTAAATTGAACTGAAATATTCCTAGTATTTGAGCTGCTTACATAGCATTTAGCAATAGGCAACGCGAATTCTCCATGTGGACTAATGATAAATGGCACACTTTCACCAGTGGTCTCAGGGAGATTTATGGAGAGGAGATATATGAATTTTTGATCTTTTTTGTCATTCTGAAGGGTAAGTAGTGAGTTCTATTTTTTTTAAAGACATATTTGTTACTGTTCTGCTATTTCTCACCGAAGACTTCCCTGCCTCAGTCCTGCCTCTGTCCTACTACTGGCCTCTTAGCCCAGTTTACTTTTCGAAGTCTACTTTGTGGGTTTGCTGTATCATTCCTAGTTTCCTTCTTAACGACTTGTCATCCTGGGCCTTGTTCATTCTCTTTTATTATAAAACCTTGTTACTGGCTTCACCCTCTCTCACCCATCTTGCCCTATCAGTCTGTGGCCTCTGGCCAGCAGTGACCTTCCTCCTATCCTTCTACCTTACAACTTTCCCTCAATGAATTCCCAAATATTAGCCCCTCATTTTCTTTCTCCTACCACCAGCCTGACTGTACAATGCCCTTAGTCCTCTCCTAGTATCTGAAATATGTAGCTTTCTTCTGTGGACCTGTCTGGGTACTGACAGAGGCATCCAATTCTCTTGCAGTCAGAAGCAGGCAGGTGCAGTCATTGCAAAGAAGTGCTCAGACTTCCCTCAGCCATACAATCATCTTTTACATTTTCTTTTCCTCAGTATAACCTTTGTGTGCCTCCCAATCTTCCCCCCAAACTTTTCTCCTGATGCAGGCTTCTTTCTTAATGCTTCAAAGTGTAGATTTTGACGACGTGTTCAACTGCCATTATTTACAGTTGGAAAGGTCTGGCTCCTTGCTGAAACTGTAAAGGTTCCTTCTAGGGTTAAATATGCAGGAATAAGGAAAGAGGGGTAGACCCTTATATTATTTCTTTTATTGACCAGTTATGCAAGTAATAGATGAAGATGAGTACCCTTTCTGATAGGAAGTAAGGAAGGTTAGAGGAACTGTAATAGTGTAAAGGGCTAAAGTCCCTTTTCTAATCCCTTGTAAACAGCTTGCTGAATGCTTTCCTCGGTGATGATAAGTGACATTGAAAATACTCTTTCATCCTGAGGAAAGAACTCTATTTTAGGGTAGAAAAGAATCCCATGTGCCATGACAGAGACTTAACACAGAAGGAGAAAACACAACAGAAAATCTTTGGGGCAGGAAATCGAAATGGAGAGGGTTTGTTCAGAATGCCTATAAATCCCAGAACTAAAAAGGTAAGCAATTGAATTCTTGCCATTGAGGCGTGCTGAGTTTCCAAAGGATTAGAGTTAAATATATAGTTTTATATTTTATTTATGCAATTGTATGTTTTACTAAAGTGAACAGTTGCATGCTATTGCTTTTGGTTTCTGACAGATGCCAAATGAGGTCAGTTACAGAATTTGAGCTGATTCATTGGGGTGAACACTATAACTAAGTCCTCTGTAGAGAGCACTTAGATTAAAGGGCCATATGTAACCTTAAGAGGATTTGGTTCTCTTTGCTGTAGGAGTTGCTGTCTTAATTGTCCACAGTTCAGGCTGGTGGTGTTATAAATGTGCAAAGAAAAGTGTGCAAACAGGGTGCTAGTGGTGGTGTATGTATTTCTGTGGTGGGTTTTTTTTTCTCTTTGTGATATTTTACTTTTTGCATACAGATATGGAATTGCTTGACTTAGGATTTTGGAAGCTGTTGAAAATAAGCTCGTGTCAGAGAAATCTCCAGTATGATCCTTACCAGCATTCACACAAATGCATGAGTTTTCCTGCAAATAAGAAGATTTTAGTCTTTCTTTTTAAGGAGAAGAGGGAATGTTAACAGATAAACTGTTTTCATTTATGCTCTTTTTCCATGGATGTATATTTGGTTAAAGCAAATATCACCTTCAAACTTCCTTTTGTTTATCTGGATAACATCAGCTAGGATTCCAGTAATAAATGCTGGAAGCAGAACCCTTGGGATCCATACCAACAAAGACCCGAAATTATTTTTCTCTTTGGAGAACTATGGTCAGCATTCATCTCTTATACAGAAATGTTTTGGAAGAGACACCTAAGTGACTTCTCGTTACTTCTTCTTACTCTAATAGGAGAAACAGAAGAAAATGTTCTACTCTGGTTGCTAGTTAATCCACAGCATTAACTGGGAAAGAATTGTCCTACAGCTATTTTTGTGCTTGCACTTACAATCCTCTTCCTTATTGTAGTTCCCTTGCTGTAGTGAGTACCAGAGGGTGAACTTTGTCATAGGAAATGCTATTTTCTGTAGTCTTGAGTCCTAAAAGTATTTTTAAGTATGCTGAATTAAGCAATTTCAGTTTCAGTCTGTTCCTGAGGGATTTTTCTTTGTGACATTCCAGGAGAAAGGTAGATCTTGGATGTGTCTCACCTGCACTGAAATGTATGAATGAGTATATTTAAGGTATTGGTGGGATGTTGAACAAACTGCATGAGAGACTCTGGATGATATACCTGTAGGGACAGGAAATCCATGTGCATATTTATTGATTGTTACATCCATTTCCTTTTCTTGTACTTCTTTTCAAAACAACTCTTCATTGAATGCACATTGGGACCACTCTGAACTATGGATTGTGAGCCTCAAAATCTCATCCATATCATTCATCTGCTAGCTGATGTTGGGCAAATAATTTCTTTATGCCTCAGTCTTCAAAACAAAGATTAAAATTCTGTCTTTTTTTGTAAAATATTTTGCATCAAAAGAGAAAAACTGATAATATGACAGACATTGGCATTGCTGTTATACTTCTGATAAGATCTTCAAGCTGCTTTAGTTATGCAAAATTACTTTCTTGCTTTCTAAGGTGTATTACATATTCTGCCCTAGTCAGATCTGTTGGCCTTCATGATTTTACAGTTCTTTGTTATCTAACAGGTTATAGATGCTTGCAATTATACCTTAAGCAAGTTGTGCCAAAGCCTCCTTGACTGGTTTATTGAATGATATATACAGCAGGATGTAGGGAGCACAATTCTACCTGTTTCCAGTATTATCAGACTTTTATTTCTTACTGCACATTTTGCTGAAATACTAGTGGTGTTGAATTGCACATGATATGGCCCTGAGAAAGTATGGAAGACTAACTGCCTGATAGGCAGCCTCTAGGTTTGCCAGGTTTTCCTCTTTTTTCCTTATTCTAACACTGATTCATAGGAATGAACCATTAATTTACTTTGTGGCATAAACCAATTGCAATTCCAGAAGAGTTATTATAAAAAGTAGCTGTCTGAGTATGTTTATTTTTGTCTCTTGGTGGTAAATGTGACCAAAATTTCCATTTTTAGCATCTACTCATTCTTGTATCTGTTGCAGTAAAAATTTGACATTCAGCAACTGGTTTTCACAAAATCAGGATATTTCTTCTTGATTGGTACACACTATTAATCATTACTGAGAATGTTTGAGAAAAGCGTTAGGTTATATTTGCAAGAGAGTTTGGGTTGCCTTTGAGTATTGTTTGACTAAAGAAGACATTGGCATTTTAAGCCTGCTGGTTAAAAGCTTGTCTCTTCCGGTCACTGTCTTTACTTAGTGTTTACTTTCTCATGCTGTTTTTGTTTCTTTGCTCTCATTTAATGCTACCTGCTGCCTCACCTAATAACTCTAGCTAACAATATGGCAAAAGAACTTTCTTACCTAATTTACATCAACCTGCACTAGGATTCCAGTTACAAATATTCGGTTGCAAATATGGTGTGGAGAACGAGGCTTCTGAGCAATCCTTACAGGGGCTCAGTAATCAAACATAATTATTAACTAGTGTAGGGCTGCTATCATAACATAAATGTTTGTGTGTATAATTTCATGGCACATTGCACATCATCAGATGTTCAGGTCTATTTCCATTGCAATGAATTTTCATAGAATCATAAAATTGTAGAATCCCTAGGTTGTAAAAGACCTTTAAGATCATCAAGTCCAGCCATACAGGTCTACTACTAAATCATATTCCTAAACACTTCATCTACCCATCTTTTAAATACCTTCAGGAATGGTGACTTACACACCTCCCTGGGCAGCCTGTTCCGGTGCTTGATAACCCTTTCAGTGAAGAAGTTTTTCCTAATACCCAATCTGAACCTCCCCTGGCACAGTTTGAAGTAATTTCTTCTGGTCCTAGCACCTATCACTTGTGAAAACAGACCAACATCCACCTTGCTACAACCTCCCTCTCAGACTGTTGTAGACAGTAATAAGGTCTCCCCTCAGCCTTGTCTTCTCTAGGCTAAACAACCCCAGTTCCCTCAGCCACTCCTTATAAGACTTGTTCTCCAGCCTCTTCACCAGCTTTGTTGCCCTTCTCTGGACACACTACAGGACCTCTATGTCTTTCTTGGGAGGCCCAGAACTGAACACAGGATTTGAGGTGTGGCCTCACCAGTGCTGAGTACAGAAGCAGAATCACTTCCCTGGTCCTGCTGGCAAAGCTGTTTCTGACACAAGCCAAGATGCCATTGGCATTCTTGGTCACTTGGGCACACTGCTGGCTCATGCTCAGTCAGCTGTCAACCAACACCCTTAAGCTGTTCTCTGTCAGGCAGCTTTCCAACCACTCTTCCCCAAGCCTGCAGCACTGCACAGGGTTTTTGTGTCCCAAGTGCACTTGCCCTTGTTATACCTCATCCCATTGACCTCAGTCCATGGATCCAACCCATTCATATTCCTTTGCAGAGCCTCCTACCCTCAAGCAGATCAAAACTCTCTCTCAGCTTAGTGCTATCTACTAACTTACTAAGGGTAAATTCAATCACCTTGTCTAGGTCATTGATAAAGATATTGAACAGAACTGGACTCAGCATTGAGCACTTGGGAACACCACTTGTGACCGGCCTCCAAATGGATTTAACTCCATTTACTGTGACAGGGAGCCCTTTAAACATCAAAATGAAATAACAAGAGACTGCTGTACTAAAATATTTTTCATTGAAATAGAGGTGTTTTCTGTGAATTGGATGCAGTTCGAAGTATATAGAAATAATTTAGCATGCTTTTATTGCCATGGATGAATCAATATGTGCAATGAACTCTGCTCTTCTCAATAAATTTTCAAATTCCGAAGGAGAAAGTAAGGGAACATAATATCCAGAATTCATTCGTGATGCAAGCCTATTGATTATGGAGACTACAGGCTAGGAACAAATTTGACCAAAACCGTAGCTGAAATTGAGGACAAGGGAAAAGTTAGATTAAATATGATGATCTTCCAGAAAGGTTGGCTTTCCACAAGCAAGTGAATTTATTTCACCAGTGAAGTAATAATCTCTTACCACCTTATTTTCAACAAGTTGTAGTGTATATTATGTATGACAGTTAAAAACAAATAAATAAAAGAATAAACAGAGAAAAGAATAAAAAGAGAAATACACTGAACAGATACTAATACTGTATTAGCTTCCATGGTCTTTTGTGGGGTTTGGCCATGTTATGTAATGTTTAGCCCTGTTATGTAATAACAGGGCCAAATAATAACAGTAATAATTTCCAAGTTGCAGAGAAGCATGGCTGGATTTCAGAAAGGAATTTGATTGAATATTGTCTTTATCTCCACTGGCTTCTAAAAGCACACAGCTGTAACCTCTTTATATCAGATGTTGGCCATTTACCCAATGGCAAAAATTGAAATAAATTTTCATGAGATCTACTGAATGTTATTAAGCAGCTTCTTTTTTAACTCATGTGGTTATGGATGCTTGGATAGTATAAGGTTTTGGTACCTGGTGGGGCATAAAAGCTTATGCAGAGACAGAATCAGCTGATTGATTTGAATACATTGTAAATTGGAAAGGAAATATATTTGTCTACATTGAATTTCTTGTACTTGGTTGGATTTTTTTTTTTTTAATTTTTTGAGGGAAAAGTTCTGATTACTAAAAATGTTCTTGAAATAAAAGGGTGGGTAGGGATAGGGGGATGGGAAGATACAAAAACCTCCTATTTAAGCAATTTTTGCCAAGAATCTTCCATATTTTGTAGAAAGCAGCTTCTGACATAACTACTAAGTTTGTACTTACACATTTGCAGAATACTAGATAACTCCCTTCTCAGTACTGAGCAGTTACACACTGTCACATTTATGCCAGCTAGCATGGGAGCAGCTACAAAATATGTTGATAAAAGTGATTTGGAAGCTTGGGGTTGGTAAACACTCATATAGGATGCTAGACTACGCTAAGCAAATTGCACTGTATTTGGCTTGAAAATAAAGAATGTTTTTGTCAGAAGCTATTACAATCACAAGTAAGATATTTGCAGTAGTAAACTGCTTTGCTCATGCTTCCCTGAATCTGTTATTGAACATATAGTTTGTCATTAAGCTCACATCATTGAGAATTATATCAAGAGTGATGGACATTGTCAGACTGTGACAGGAAGAGCAAGAGTGATGGACATTATCAGACAGGAAGAGAAAAAGTGTGTTTGTATTTGTGAGTACACAAATACTCCAGAAAATATCTTAGAAATGTGAAGGAGAAAAAAAAGGAAAAGGTAGTTTTTTTGACCATTTCAGAAACCTATAACCAATATAATCTAAAGCCTCAAAACCACCCACCACAGTTCACAGGATCTTCCACATAGACTTAGGAAGTTCCATATCACAGTGTGGTATTTCTGCTAGGGAAAAGTAGCATGAGATTTCAGTGGTTTTCAGACGTGACTTCGATTTCTTCTACTGACTGGTTTAGCAATATTTGTGAAATTAAGGATAACTTTGTACTTTGCTAGTGCGGCTGATGTTTAGAAAAGTTCCTGAGCTGGAAAAGAGAAGGTAAGAGCATTCCTGGTCAAGGATTTCTTCTCTTCCACAGTGTTTTCTTACTTTCAGTTCTTCATAACACTCTTGAAGAGGTTGAGTGCACGCCTGTAGCTCTCTGAGCCTTGGCCCCCATGCTACTCTGTCCTGGGAGTGAATGATCCAATGTAAGTGTTGTAAGTACAACTGCTTTTGAATCAGACAGGTAGATGAAAGACCAAAACCAACAATAACATACCACTGTGTATACACTTTTGGCCTATAACCAAGATATCACAGTCCAGAAGAAAGACTATATGATCTGAAGCCAGTAACTCTTTCTTCTTCCATATCTCAAACTTAGATGAGGGTGGTTGTCTATGAAGAACTCAAAGAATGGTTGTTGTAATTCTCAAAATCAAGAGCTGTTGCTGTTAAGAGATATTCAGTGATACTACGGAATTGCGCATGCTGTATCATTATGTTCCTGGGAATATACTGTGTTATGTCAAATATTAAAGTGCATAATGTTATTTTAAATTATAATGTATCATGTCTTGTTCAATCTTTTGGATTTTTCTAAGAATATTTTTGTAAAATAATTAAGTAATTAAGAAAACAAATATTTTGTGATGAAGAAGGGATATAGCAAAAAGAATTCTAGTATCTTGGCAATCATGACTCATCTGTGGGATTTGCACTATATTTAATATTGGGATCTGGGTTTTAGATAAATGTCTCTGTATCTGAATCGACTCATTTATATTGCTCATCTAGTTCTACTTACTTTCATTTTCTAATTTTATTCCAGATGATCAATCTCTGATATTAAAAATGACATAAAAGAAAGATACTTTGCTATCACATTGAATCATCCAGTGCATAATGCAAGACATTTATTCCTGCACTACATATTCTAGGAATCTGAACTAAATATCTATATGGTGGTTCAATGTAATCTTTTATCAGTACTGCTAAGCATGACCCATTATTCTGTCATCTCTTGGTGGCACTTGAGTCTACTTTCTTTATCTCATAGCAACATAATATGGTTTTGTTTTAGGCAACTTCTAGCAAAGATCAGATAGAAAAATGATAACCTTATGCACTAAAATTTGTCTCATCCATTGGCAAACTTGTAGCAAGTATAGTCAATATAGAGAAGCAAAAAGTAGAGCAACTATGCCTCAAAAGACTGCCAGATAAGTATGAGTATCAAGATCTTATGATGTATATATAGAATGATATTTTTTAAAGCTTAAAATCAAGTCAAAATTGTGAAGTGTTTTCTATTATGAAAAGTAACTGTTATAAAACTAGGCAGATGTGTGGATTTTAATGGAATTAAATCATTTTAGTAAATCAATTTTGGAGTTATTATCATATTTAGGGATGTAAAGAGCTCTCAAAATCATATTATCCTAGGTTATTCGTATAACAGTTGTTTGTGTTTTCTCTGAAGAGCACAAGAGTGCTCTGAGCCAGCTGTTAAGCTGTCCACAGCCCAGTCTGAGGGCTTTCTCTTGTTAAACCCCCTATGCACTAAGCTGCAAATTGAGAGGAGCATTTTTCAACTACCAAAATCTTTTCTATTTTTGTCTCTTTTAAGCTCTTTAACCTGCTACTGCCTAAATTCCACCCAATAAAAATAAGCTTGATTGACATGACCAACTTTTTTGTTGGTGGGGGAAGAAAGGGAGTAATTTCTAGATAATCTGCAAATTCACTGTAGTAAATTGGCAGATACTGTGGCAAATGGTGTTAGCAAAAAAAAAGAGAAATATTGCAGTGTGATCTCATTCAAGGCAGTTTTTAATCTTTCTCCAGGAAGAAAAAGAGGTTAAGGGCAATACCAGTAACCTTTTCTTAGTCAGGTAGGCTATCTGATGTACCACTGGGTACACATTTATTTACTGTCTGGAAATTATCAACAGTGAGACCAGATTCAAACTTTGGAAGAACAACAAAAAGCTGAACCTAAATAGCCATTACTTAAATAATTCTTCTCTGCACTTGGACATCACATTTTAATCTGTTCAGTTCAGAGCATTAAATCTTCAACTAACCAAGGCTCTGCTAGTCCTTATTTAATGTAAACTAGTGATTCTAATTTCTTTAGAACAGAAGATTTCTTCTAGACCTTTTTTAAAAATGTAATCCTACTTTTAAATTAAAACCAAATCTGAAAAATTCTGACATACTTTAAAGATCTTTCTACATGTTCTGCTTTAAATGTCAATGAAATGAGTCCAGTGGCATGAGGTTTAACA